>RJWT010004978.1:0-13205 GCA_004365215.1 Cuniculus paca
GTATGTATCAAATAAAGAATATAGATAACAATGCTTGTCTTCATCATCTTTATTATTGACTTTCCATGATAGTACACATGCATTGACAAAGATTTATATTACCCAAGTTTATATTACCCCAAGTCAATTTATACGCAATTTTGAAGTTCATACCATTCATTGATTTGGGGTGGAGTATTGTCATCTTTTACCCTCCAGAGCACATTTCAAATGGCATCATTTTCCTTAAAAAAATCACTTCCAGTTTCTTTCAAGTTTTATTAGAAATTTATTGTATTTCAGAGTCACCCCGCTATAGAGCTTTCAAAAACAAAAGCAAAGCAGAAAAAAAAAACAAAAAACAAAAAAAAAAACTCCTCATGAGTTTTTTTAAAGTGAAAAAGGCAAAGAGAGATTAATTACTAGGAAAATTAAGTCTCGTCTCCAGTCCCTGGCTCAGATTAACTTTCATGGGAAGAAAATAGCAAAACATAGTGCTGGGGTTAAAAGAGAATTTCTAACCAATGCACAATCTGAATTCTAGCTGGCCTTGAATTCTGGACTAGCCTTGGTGTGTACATATTTGTGTATTTTTGTGTACTGAAATTGTATTTTATTTACACAGCATCAAAACATTCGAAGGGTAGTGAGTATTGTTCAAATAATTATTTCTTTATGTTGATTATTAATTTGCAGTTTCTGAGAGCAGAGATATGGGTCTGCTGTAATTATTTTTCTTGCTTTTATTGTTTTCCTTTTTCCATGCTGCTCTAGGACCAGCAGTTAAAGCACTTCTTGATTTAGAGAAGATTAATCAATAAACATTTTGGACACTGGCTATAATAAAACATATACAATGACCAAGTGCCAATACTTTTGTCTTTTTCTATTTGAAACTTCTCAGAAAATAAAACTACTCAGAAAATAAATTAGACAAAAAAGAGAAACAATCATCAGTAAAAAATTCTAAGGCAGTAGAATGTGAGGAAGCTGGCAAGGCCAAGCCTCAAAGTCTGGGAGCAAATAACGTGTCTGTTTGTCTGTTTTTTGTTGCTATAAGAGAATATCACAGATTTAGAAACTTAAAAAGAACAAAGATTTGTTCTCAGTTTTGGAGCCTGTGAAATTCAACATTTGGTGTGACATGCTGTATCGACATGGCGGAAGCCTCACATGGCAAGCAGCAAGCACAGTAGCTCCAGTCTCTCTTCTTATAAAACCACCAGTGTCATCTAGGTTCCCACTCTTCTGACATCAGCTAATCCTAATAATATCTCTGAGATCACACCTCCAAGTAGGTCCAATGTATGAATTTGGAATATTGGGATTAAATTTCTAATATGAACTTTTGGCAGATATGTTTATATCATTGCAGGGCCTTACCTTTTTTGTAACAAAAGATCATACATAGTTAGCTACAGAGTCCGCCTGGCACTACAGAATTTTAAGAATGTCAGGCAGATGAGTGTTTCGAATTAGGTACCATGAATCATTCTTCCTGGGAGTAGTCTGTGAGGCAAGACCTAGAGGAGAGTCAGACATTTTGCCTAATCTTTAACTGTAAGTCTCTGAAAGTTACAGACTAGTAAATGCTTCTCTCTCTCTGTCTTTATCTCTCTCTTTCCTGTACCATGAAGAACGGTATTCTGAAACATACATTTTGTAGTTCTGACTTTTGTACATTTTAAAGTTATTTTAAAGTCTGGAATATAATGAGGCCAGAAAGTCCGCATCTAATTCAAAGTGAACTATATTAAAAAAGAAACCAGTTTAATCTCTATCTATCTCTATCTCTATCAAAGGAAAGAGAGTAGCAGAAAAGTGAAAAGCAAACAGAGATCACACATCAGAATAAGGTTGCCAAAAATGGATGAATGTTGTATAAATTAACACAGTGACATGGATTCAAATATTCTAATGAAGTAATCCTAAATTTCAAAAAAAAAAAGATTTTTTCAGAGAAATTAAATATATTGGAAGATGTCAGGAAAGAAATAGAAAAGAAAAATAAAATCATCACCTAAAGATTATGTTATGGAAAAATTACCCAAACACAGAAAAAAATAACCAAAAACATTCAGAGACTACTTGAAACATAAAAGCATAAAGATCAGGAAAGATTGGAGAAATTGTTCATATACTTTAATAATGAATTAATTAGGGTTACAGAAAATGGATAAACAAAAACTGACAAAGAATGTTGATATACATTTGGTATCCTTGAATAATGAAATGTCATATCAAAATGGAAAATCATAACATTAAAAAGTGTTTTTCAGGAATCCATTCTAGAAATTTAAAGAAAATGAAACCAAATCCTAGCTCATGGAAAACCAGTAAAGTATGGTTAAAACTGAATTTAACCAAAACAACCTTATGAATTTTAGAGATAAAATTATATAATTTTGGGGCATTCAGGCAAAATGATCAAATAACTTCCAGGAGAGAAATATCAGACTGGCCTTACATTTCACAGGAGTACACATCATTAGAAAACATTGGATGGGTAACTGCACAATCCTCCAGGACATAGTGTGAACAAAATGTTATACCTGGACAAATTGTTGAAATAGAGGCAACAGCAGGCATTTTTGATCATGTGAGCACTAGTAGAATATATTACCTATAAAACCACTTTGAAGAAAATTTTAAAAGATAAAACTCAGTTGGACACTAGTTGAATAGAGATGTTGTACCCAAGAGAGTTGAACCTAAAATCCATTTAACTTTTAGAAGAGAGAAAGAAACAACAGTGGAATCACAGTTTTAGTACATTATGTGAATGAAATGATGATGGAGAAAGAATGTAACTCCTAAGAGTTGAGAAAGAAGTTAAATAATTGTGAAAGAATATTAACTATTTCATCTTTTATAGTCATAAGTCTACAAGTGTTGCTGATAGCTAACATCAAATGACTGAGTTCTGGGTATATTTTAAGGTACAGAGTATTAGAAGGATTAACAATTATAATAAAATCTACTAAACCATGTGGGAAAAGAAATTACATCACTGTCAGAATATCAGTCTTTAACCGGATTAGTGTCTACAAAATAAATTATACTACAAGGAATATAATCATTATGTACTGCAAATATGTGCTAACAAGATTTAAAAATAATGAGTTGATTAATAAAAATGATTACATATACTAGATCATGCTGTATGTATAAAATCAAACACTAAATTAATATAAAATATTTCTAAAGGATAATAAGGTAAGAGTTCCTCACACTAGAAGAACACAGAAAAATAAATAAAAGAGGAAACAGAAATATGCCAGAATGAATATAAATTGTATCATTTTAATATAAATGGGATTGTCTCCACTTATGAGTCTAGGATGTAGTCTTAGTCAATGGATACCTGCCACCTCAGTAATCCTAAACTTCATATATTCCGTGATTTTTTTCTACACACATATATTCATGGTAAAGCTTAAATTATAAATCAGTCATAGTAAGAGAATAATAATAATAGAGAGCAATTGTAATTAACATTGCTGAATATGGTCACTCTCAGATTATTGGCTCATGCATACTAATGGGTGGGTAGCATTTACAGTGTGCATATGCTATACAAAAAAATGGTTTGTGGCCTGTTCCCAGTGTGAGGTCTTACCAGGCTCTTCAATACAGTACACAATTTAAAAATTATGAATTTTTTGCTTCCAAGATTTTCCACTTAATATTTTACAGTTAACAGAAACCACAGAATGGGAAATGGTTAAAATTGAACTACTGAACCCTTACTGGGATAACTATGTTTCTGATTATATCACAAAGGAAAAGTCCAGTATTTGTTTATTTATGTGCTAAATCTATGACAAAAAGAAAAAGGAAATGATTGTAGCAACATACAGTACATGCACATTTTAAAGAATCAAGGTTGTGTTCTTCATACAGACAAAGGTAAATCAGAGCCAAAAGCATTGAGTATGATAAAGCAGATGTTGCAGGATAAACTGTGTCCTTTAAGGAGATATGGTTCATCCTAACACTCAGTACTTGTAGATATGATCTTGTTTGGTAATAGACTAAATGAGGTCTTACAGAGTTTAATTAATCAAGTTTAAATAAGTCTGTACTGATTAATGATTAAAGACTAGTGTTCTCATAAGAAAAATTTGGACAAAACAACATAGAAGGAAGACAAATGTGTGAAGATTGATTGAAGTTGTGGTGCCGTAGCGGAGGAACCCTAAGTGTTGCTGTAATGTGAGAGCAGTTAAGAAAACCAGAAATGCATCTTCCCAGAATTTGTGAACAGAAATATCTTTGTCACCAGCTTAATGCTGTATTTCTGGAATCCAGAGCTTAAAGACAATAAATTTCTGTTGTGCTAAATAGTCAAGTTAGTGATACTTTGTTATGGCAGCCCTAACAAATTAATACAGAAAGGAAACAAAATTCCAATTAATAATTCATTTGATATTTACATTAAATTAAAAGTTAAAACAATTTATAAAGATTATGTTTTAATTTATATTTGTTCATATTTATCAAATTCCTATTAATTACATAGTTTATTAATTTTGTTTATGTTATTAGTTTTCTTTGTTTATAAATGAAGTTACAGTAAATTTGTAAAAAATTAGACAAAAAATTTGACCACAGGAAATATACATTCTCTTTTAGGCTGTGGAAGATCAAATGCACAAGTTGTAAGTTCACAGTACACTACATGGGAGATGGATATAATTCTAATTTTAGTAGATCAATAGCTATGTCTGGAAAGAGAATGCACATAATTTTCCTGTGCTAATGCAGTATTTATTTAAAACTAAATTCTATAATATATAGTTATTATGGACAACAATTCAAATACAATGAAACTAGAATTTAATGATAAAAATTAGATATAATTGCTGGGCATGATGGCACACAACTATGCATCCATGGACCTCAGGAGTCTGAGGCAAGAGAATTGCCAAGATTAGCCTGGGTAACCTAGTGACGCTCTGTCTCCATTTAAAAATAAAAAAGCTTTCAGTGTAGATCAGTGTTACGGAGCTCGACTAGCATGCATGAACTTCTAGCTTCTATCCTTAGTAATATAAAACAAATAATGAACATATAAATAAACTAGTTAATTAGAAATCATACTTTACCACCAGATACAATGAATACACTTTCTTAATTTTTGATCAACAGGGACTGGAGATTTATCTCAGTGGTGCAGTGTCTGCCTGGCAAGTGTTAGGTACTGAAATCGATTCCTGGTAAACCCCCCCCCAAAAAATTTGATCAACAAAGAAATTTTAAAAATCAGAATATATAAAAAAACCAAAAAATTAGTATATAATGAAATATGTTCACCTAAAGAGTTTTCAGAGAATTATACATAACTTTATATTGTAATCATTAATGAAAGTCAGTCATTCGAATGTTTAATTTAAAATATGGAAAAGTAACATATGGGTATACAAATGGGCAATTTTCCAAAGTCAATCTTGGCCTAAAGGAAAAATACAACCTTTCATTGAAATTAGGAAGAAAACAAGGATGTTCAGTGTCATAAATATAAATGTGATATAAAAATGGGAAGGAAGAGAATAGCACTATTGTTATTCATACAATGCATGGTATACCTGAAAAAAAACAGAAGACAATTCAGTGGAAATTTATTGTACCAAATAAAATACAATGAAGTCTTAATTTGCTCCTGCATTAGACTATAAATTTAATTCATTTTCAATGAAAATACCAACAGGAAATTTTTCTTTCTCAATTTAGGTAATGTGATTATAAAGATCATCTGATAAACTAGCCACATGATAACAGAAGTCATCAAAAAAAGTGTTAGAAGAAATAAGAATGTAAACCGGGCGTGGTGGCTCACGCCTGTAATCCCAGCACTCGGGAGGCTGAGACAGGCGGATCGTTGTGAGTTCAAGACCAGCCTGGGCTACAAAGTGAGCTCAAGGCCAGCCTGAACGGCATAGTGAAACCCTGTCTCAAAAACAGGGCTGGGGATCTAGCTCAGCGGTCTAAGCACCTGCCTGGCAAGCACAAGGTCGTGAGTTCAATCCCCAGTGCCGCAAAAAAAAAAAAAAGAAGAATGTAGCCTATAAATCATACTATCAATATTATCAAACTATGGTGCCGTCATTAGGTGGCAAATGTAGTGTTGGGACAGAAGAGAGCCCAGAAACAGACTGACATGCATAGGGGATTTATTATATGTCAATAATGGAACTTACACCAGGTAGAAAAGACAGATTACTGAGTAAACGCCATGGGGAAACTAGCATAAAGGAATAAATAAAAACATGAATATACTTGATAGAAACAGTTTTATTTGGGGTATAGTAAGTCAGTCTTCATAGTATGGCTGAGGTAACAGAAATAGCAAAAATTCATAAATTCAACCACATAAACATTTTGCCTGGAAAAAATAAAAGAATGTCAAAAGATAACAAACTGGTATAATATATTTCCAAGAAATATCATAAATATGGCTGCTCTTCATTTTTATTATAGGAATATCTTTTTATGTATTGGGACTTACAGACAAAGGATAAACAATGTTTACAAAAAATGAAAAAGAATTATGAAATAAATATCTCTCAAATATTTAAAAAATGCTTTGCTCTATATATAGCATATATATAAGTATATTGACACGTCACTTTGCATTTATCAACAGGGACATAGAAAAAGAAACATTTTCTTTCACTGTTGCTACACTTTAAATTTGAAAAGTTCTGCAGAAATCAGCTTGGTGATAAATTTGCCAGTGTGCACCAAACTTTAAAATAGTAGCTACATTTTTAATTTTCAAATTTACGTATTTGTACTCTTTTCTTCTGCACTCTAAAAGTTAATAGTTAATATTGACTTAATGCAATTTTATTGCATAAAATTGAGAATAGTTTTGAAACCTCGTTGTCTTTATTTTTATTATTACATGTTTTTCAGTACATGCTGTTTACAATTATTTTGGGCAGTGGAAACATGCACGCAATACAGCTTTTTCTTTAAATCCTTTTCCCTTCCCTCCCATCTGCCTCCTTCCTTCTCTAATTCGTCTTTCCTCATTTTGATTCTTGTTGATATTATTAATGTTAGCTCATGTTTAGGACCTATCATTGTTACATTAATTGAAGTTATTAGGTTCCTGTGCAAGGTTTATCTTTATTGTACTTAATTCCCTCTGGAAAATATAAAGTTGAGTGAAATAAATCAGACACACAAGCTTAAATACCACATAGTATCTCTCATTTGAATGAGGCGAAGTACAGATAGTGCAATAAAGGATAGACTGAAGGAGGCAAAGTGCTAGATTTCCAGCAACTAGGAAGGAGTCCAAGAGACATGGGGTGAGTGGAGGAGGCAGGGGCAGGGGAAATAAGATGAAATAATGTTTTCGATGATTAGAAATACTGAAAATATTCAGTGGTAGAAACCTGAATTCAGTATTATGATATAGCTTGATAGTGTTACCCTTTCCTTGCACTGGTTTAGATTATATCCTGAAGAATTCGCACAAAATGGCTAAGAGATCTTGATAATAGAAAAAAAAATTAGGAAAACAAACATGGGGAAGGGTCTTTATTGTTATGTGCATTTATAATTTTGGTAGTATAGCTTGTGCATACATTACACATTAAAAAACACAAATAATAAGAAGAACGAAAGAATTGTAATAGGTGTTTCATGAATGTAGTTGTACTAACTTACACTTACGGAATTTTATTTCGAAACTTCAGTTCCATCAATTTGTATAATGGAATAGTTTCCTTTAATTTCTAGCAGTTAATACATATTAATTTTTAAACTTTATAGAAACTTCCAAAATAATAGATTATGACAGAAAGTAATCAGTTAACTTGGTAGCCTTTCCATGTTTAATGAGTTATTAAATCAAAATGAATTTTTCCTAACTAGAGTTGTGACATCAGAATTCCCTACAGACTTCTGTATTTATATTTCAAGTAGAATCATTGAACTCTGTACATTTGCATAGGTCAGTTAATAATTCCTACAAATATTTAATTTAGACCTATAATACATTCAACCTGGAGGCTCTGATCTTTCTTGATTTAATTTGATACTCTATTTCTTTATTTTAGAACGGTCTGAATATTTACTGCACAAACAATGGTTTCTCTTAAAATTTTATTGTGGAATTTGTTGTTTATTCAACAAATAGTGCCTTAAATTCAGGTGTATGTGAGTCTGGAATATTTGTATAGAAAATAATGGAAGAGGAAATCTCTGGTAAATATTATGCTGTTTAATGTCTTGTAGGACTCTAATATTTTGATATGAAGCCAGATATTTACATACATTGACATTCAAATTACATTCATTGAATTGTCCAGATTGGTATATAAAAATAAATGGGCTTTAGTCACTGACAGTCTAGCAAATAGGAAGATACACATGAAGGATTAATTATAATAGAATGCAGCAAATGAATTTAGAGACAGATTACACGACCAAAGACGAAGAACACATAACCCAAATTCAAAGAGCAGAAAAAGCTGACTGCTGATGGTGAGTCTCAGTGTGAAACAATTGGTTGAATTTAATCAGGGAAAAAAGAGAAAATGCCAACCATAAGTGCTAGTTTTGAATCTCAGAAACTAAAACTTAATGCTTATTGAATTGCTCTTTTTGAAAATGGTGATACTAAGAGTAGTCGTTACTGGTCAGCACAGATTTAAGGGTAACCACTTAGCAGTAGAATTATTTAAATACAAGATGACCAAACATTGCATAATTTTGTTAATTTTTAGATGAAAGAACAGGAAATATAAAATGACAACTTTATCAAATTTATTCAATATTTATTCTAGGTATGTATACCTAGAAAAATTCAATACACAAAGCAATGTTACAATCTGGACAGTAGTATCTAGTCTCTTTCCAAATTCTTTTTGCATTATTGTCTTTCTTTGGACAATGGACTTTACACTGTCGTGTTGGACTTGCTTCCATTTGTGGTACAATTTCAATGAATTGTCTGGCCTCTAAATGTAATGGTGAAGACATCAATGATGGACGTCCTTGTTGACATCTTCCTGTCTTGTATTTTTAAATTGTATAGACTAAACAGTCTACTACACTTAATCTAAATGCAAATGATGTTTTAAACCCTCCTGTTTTGAATAAACAACAAATGAGTTTGATAGTGTTTGGTCCAGAAAGTGCATAAATATTTTATAATAATATTTTTCCTCACTTTTTTTTTGTAGTTTTTCAAGTCTTTTTTTTTCCTCTTTTTTTTTTGTTTTATTTTAAAGAAAATAGGACAAAACAAAACAAAACAGAATGAAAAAAGTGAAAGAAAACAGAATAGAGTCAAACATAATATAGCATTTCAAAGCAGAACACTGCAAGCTATACAGGTTTTCAAAACATAACAACAGGAGATCACAGGGCAGCTTGTTAGATTTTGGTCAACTCTGCCAACACCACCCATTGAATTATTATAATCATTTACCACTGCTGGAATTATTTTACTTTTGTTTCTTTCAAGTTCTATCATTTCTTTATTATGAATGGTTGACAATAAGGAAATGTCTTTTTTTGTCTTTCCATTACATGACAAAGACTTTTCCTCTCTGATATGCTTATATTTCTCCCATTTTCAGTTTTTTCTTTTGCAGATCTTTTGGCACTTCTTTCTTGATTATTCTCAGTGTCCCAAATATGTTTGTTTTGCATTGGCAAAAACTAACATTGAGTTCTGGAGAAGTCTAAAAATCATAACAAGTGTACTTATGATAAGTTTGTATAGATTTTACTACAGAATTATATGTTATTTTTCACAAATAATATGAACACAAATTAGTAAAAGAAAATAGCCTGAATTTATTATTATTCACCAGAAAAAAAGTTTTGAAAATGAATGCCACTTTCTAAGTGTAAAACATGCAAGGAAGTTGATATAAAATAAATAAACAGACATACAAGCGTATCTCATACAAACAATTGACTGGTGGAAATGACACCTGCCAGAGCGACACTCAAGATAGTTGGTAAACAAACTCACTACCCGTGTGATGCTTTGAGTAAATTGTTAAGTGATTAAATTAAATAATTAGAATAGTACTTGGAGTTTAGTAATATAGCACAAATATAACCTGTTATTATTTTTTTATTATTAATTAGAGCAGACAGGAAAGGTGGGATTGACCTTACAGATAAAAGAGAGACATAAAGGACAACAGAGAGGCAGGAGAAACTGCTCTATCAAGAGATGCAGTTGGAGAGGTAGGCATGGCCTAGATCATGACATACTTGACGCCATCTTTAGAGACTCAGAAGTTCTCCCAATGTGGGGATTTCTTTTGTAGTAGAATAGCATGGTCATACCTGCCTTTAAGGCTTATCACTCTACAAGTCTGCAGTGAGTAAGACTGGAGTTGTGAAGTAGTGGACTGATTTAGGCCAGAGAAAGTGAAGGTCTGAACTACAAAAATCATATTTGGGAATAGAAAGGAAGCAAGAAATTTAACTTATCACTTGAAAAATGGGCAATTGACTGTATATTATAGACAGATAAAGAGAAACCAGGGGTCTCACAGATTCTAGCATAAAATGGAATTTTTTTGTTATCAGCAAAGGAGAAAACATGCCCAGTTACATTATTCACAAGCCCTCTCCTACTTTTTTGAGCTCCAGACCATTTCTTTAAACAGTTAAGGAAAGGGCCTTTCAACTTGCTCAAATGTCAGCTCAGTTGAGCATAACAGAGAATAAGGAAGCTTAAGCCTCTCCTGACAAATTATACCTTCTCTCTGTCGATGTAAATTCTCCTTTAAATCACTCTTAAATCTCTTCTCTATTCCCAAGGTACTGGTTAGGAGCTGAAACAGGCTATAATAATTTAATCTGTACATAAATTCATAAAATGGAAATGACAGGACCAAGTTTCACCCCACTATATTCTGAATACTCACATCTCATTTCTTGATTTCGTTGAATTTTTATCCATTAAAAGAACATCAGATTCTTAAAAATCTGGTGATTTTCTTCTTATTTGATTTGATATGGCATTCTAAAGAGATTTGGAACATCTTCCATCTCTGCTTTTACACATTTGTATTCCACATAGATATTTTCAAGGTCTTAGTTGCTGAATCTGCATTGTTGAGATGAAATCATGAGCTTTTTGATTTAATGTAAGAGCTTCATTATTCTCAGCTGTGTCATTTGGTGCTTGTATCTTGGCTGCCTGAAAATGCCACCAGGATTCATCAAAATAAACAAAACTCTTAAAATTTACTTTCTGTCTCAGAACAATAGATAAAGTAGCTGGAAGGGTACAAAGCAATCTAAAGAGAATTCATAATATAAGCCAGGGAATAGAATGAGAATAAGTGAGTACATACTTTTTCTTCCAAAAACTTTGTTTCATGCTAATGTTTTGAAAATATCTAATAAATTCAGAGAATATACCCATGTATTCTTCCCATACAAGAAGAGTTTATATTAAAGATGACACTCCAGTTTTTTTTTTTTTTTGGCTTTGCATTTCAGAAACTTGAATGCTTGTTCTTACAACATTTGTACCTTCATCATATTTATATTATCTATGTATATATATTTCTATAGGTAGATCAAAATATATCACTATACCATTAAATAAGGTGGGAAAGATCATATACAAATGTGTTAAAGAAATCAGTTTTCAAAACAGAAAAAAAAGTTATCATTAATATATTGTGACCTCATCTGTTAAAGTACCTCACTGTAAAATGGAGTTTGGAAGGTATATTAGTCTATATGACATATCTCTGGCTGGGTACTTGTTAAAGAAAAGAGGTATTTAAGCTCACAGTTTGGAGGTAAGGGCATGGTGCTGACTACCGCGGGACACTGGTGAAGCCCTCGTGGTAGATGGCATCTTAATTCTGTAGTATGTACAAGAGGGAAGGGTCACAGAGCACAACAGGAAGCTGGAATGTGGGGAGGCCCATTGTTCCTGTTTAGAATGAATTCAGGAATCCATGAAAACTAATTTAATTCCTTCTGAAATCACAGCCCTGATGACCTAATACACAAGACCCTACCTCTTAATTGTATTGCGGCTTTGTTTTGTTTTGCTTTGCTTTGCTTTACTTTGCTTTCTTTTGTTGTCACTCTGGAGATCCAACCCAGAACCTTGTGTATTCTCGGCAAGCACCTTATCTCTAAACTACTCACCAGCACCCCCCACCCACAACCAATTAATCTTGCCACACTGGCATCCAGGCTTCCAATTCATGAAACTTTGGCATATAAACCACATCCAAATCATAACAGAAAGTTATCCAAAACTTACATTTTTCCAAAGTGGAAGATAAGCATCACCAGTAATAAACTAATATGATTTTGAATATACTGCTAAACTGAATTAAATCAGAAGAAAATACATAGTAAGGAAAGCTTTATGAGTTAATTATTGTCTTTCAGTGCTACTAATTACTTAAAGGCCATGGTATTTTGGTGCCAGTACTGGAATGTTCACAGGTACTACCTGCATCTCCTCCCATTTATGTCATTTATTATGTTACCTTGGTAGCTTGAAATTGGTTGTCAGAGAAAGATTTACACTGCAGAAATTAGAATAAATGCTGCAAATCATTCTTCAGTCTGTGGGAAGGAGATTAACATTGACCTTACATTGTTGCTGAGATGAGAAGATCTCAGTTTGCTTCTACTATGTAGGTCTTCAGCACTTCAGTTATTTATGCTAATCTCTTTTTTAAAAGGCTCTGATTTTTCTGTCTGAGGCACTTCCTCTTAACATCATTTTCTTTTCATTGCTTTTGCTTTTAGTTATCTTTCACTTTTGCTAGGTTTGATTTTGCTTTGTTGTAATTATATGAAATATTTTTCTTTGACTATATTTAAATCAATTGAATAAAGGGATAGGCTCAGTAAAGATATGAAAAAAATAGATGGCACATAAGTAATACAAAAATCAAGAAACTGCTTCTAGTAAATCTAAGATTGGGCACATAGTTCTGGGCAGTTTTCCAGTATTTATTACTGTATGGTGAGTAGGTCTTAGTTCTCAGTCACAATTTCTACCCTATTAAAATAGTCTGGAGGAGTAAGGCAAGGTTTCAAAGACATATGCTTGCTTTTTTTCCTTGTGTCTTTCATTTTTCTGTCTCTTTCTTTACTCTAGTGCAAGTTTCTGTGAAAAGGAAAGTAAAGATTTTTCCTTCCCTGAGGCTGGCCTGTCTTGAACAGAAACTGTTTCATTATTTGTGATGATTCTATAATTG
>RJWT010004978.1:13305-32118 GCA_004365215.1 Cuniculus paca
TTGGAGTTCATGGCAAATACATTATCACTCTAATGTTGACTTTGGTTGCCTCCTTTTGACAGTTTCATTGATATTTAAGAAATATAGACAAGACCAGTTCTCTCCCATAGCTCACACCAACACCTGATTTATATTGTACTGTGTAGGGTCTTGCTCACCTCAGCACTGGCACTGTGGAAGAAATGTACTATTTAATCCTTTTCTAGCTGTCATTCTCTTCAAATTCAGTCCACTTCTGGAAAGATATAAAGGTAAAGAAGATATGGGATACAATTTTGAAGTTCATTCAATATGTAGAAGTCAGGGGCTAGTTGTTTTTTTTTTGTTGTTGTTGTTGCTTTTTCCTTTCCACAGTCCTTTTATTCTTCTCTTTACTAGTTGGACCAGCCCCAAACAGAGGTATGTAATAATTGTACAATGATTGAAATAGAGGCTAAGATTGAACTATGGTTTGAATGACTTTTTAAAAATATTGTTTTGTTCAAATATTTTGCCTTGATTTCTATTTGCCTTTTATATAAAAATAAATTTAAATTGGCAGGAGCTGAATTACTACTCAGAAGATGCTACATTGTCTTTCAAATATAATCATCATAATAGTGACAATTATCTATGATTTAGAAAATGTGTGTTGCCTGTTATCCATTTCTACAACCAGCTGTGGTGCATGTGTAAAAATAATGTTTATATGTGTCCATGTGTATACATTATAGAAATATAACATCTTTGGCTTTCCTACTCTTTTAGCTCTTATACCCTTGTTCTTTGACAAGAACAACATAGATTTGAAAGTAAACATTTTATGATAAAAGCTTTTTAAAAAAATATGATTATAGAGAAATCTTAAGTAGTTATAATTGCCAGATGCTTAATATTTTTCCTAAAGCATTAGAGAAAATTCATAACCTTAGGGGATTTTACTTAGGAAAGGAAGTGTTATGTTTTGGGTCTAGATGTCACTCCTAGAACCTCATGCAGCCATGGGTGGAGCTTTTCAGAGGTGACTGGATCTAAAGTGTGTGATGCTTGGATTAAGTGTGTAATGATGTAATCAAGCGTGTGTGATTAATAAATTAGTTCACTGATTGGTTTGTTATGGTTCTGCATATATTAAGGGTGCCATATCCTGGGTGTAACTGCTGCCTGCCCAGCTTGGATAGAATATAAAGGACAGAAAAAGGACTGTCTTACCACTTGTTGCTTGCTGTCTTCTGCCCATCATGAACTGTTTCTCCTCTGTGATGCCCTTCTGCCATGCCACTCTGCCAGGAGTCAGCAAATTATGGACTGAAACTTCTATAAACTGTGGACCAAAATAAAGTTTTCCTCCTTTAACTTTGGGTGTCAGATATTTGGGTTTGGCAATGAGAAAAGTAACACAGGAAGAATGGAGAGAGATTTAAAAAAAGGAAAAAAGATTCAAGTTGTTTATGAGATTGTTAAATACTACATACAGTTACGTACTTTGTCATATGTAGTACTATGTTGCCACACAAGTCATAATTTTTTCTATTATAGAGGGTGACCATGAGACTCCAAACAGGAAGTTATTGGTACATGGATACACACTTCTTTATAGATGCTGAACTAGAATTCAGTTTCCTTATATCCTTATCCTGGGCATTTTCTTACTTCTATTTGTAAAACAAAAATTTAATGCAGCCATAGTAAACCTCATGTTACCTATATTATTTAGCAATTAGCAAAACACACTCACTGTGAGAATTTGCTTAATAAGGTGAAATAAGTGTATTCACTTTATAAAATTTTGCACAAATTAACACAAAATCAGAGATTATACCAAAAATTTCTGGTATTGATGCAGACACACACTAAATGTTCAAATAAATATGTGCACTGGGGTCACTGGCCTACTTTTTAGGTTATAAATGTTGAAGAATGTATGGACTTGAAAGGCATATCCAGACTGTGTGTGTTTGGTCTCATATTCTCCACTGGTACATTTCTGAGAAATGAACAGACAAATATTGAAGATGAGCAGATCTGGACAGGATATTTTCCTAGACCACACTCTACTTCTTCACTCTACTTCTTGTGAACAGTAACTCTCTAGGAACCCTGAACAAATCAATAATTTCAAGCAAGTTAGATGACCCATTCATGAGTTTCCAGAACATGCTATCTAAATGGGATGTAGCACATTGACCTAGACTGTAGGTTTCTTGAAGATAAATGATATAATCTCAGGCTGCCTTGCATAATGAATGTGTGTTTGTACCTGACTATATGGGTTTGCATTCAAAGTCACAGGCTAACAAGAGACTCAAGTTCTAGTATCACAAAAATCTGTTTTGGCATCCAGGATTAGCTGCTTATTCTCTCACAACTTGAGTAAAATAGGAAAAACCATTATTTTTCTAATAGCATTGGTGTGAAATGTATTTTATTAATACCAATTAACAGGCATGAAGTTCTTAATTAGATGCTTGTCAATATATTGTTTCTTTGTAGGGATGATCTAATTTGATTATCACCACAAAACATATTGTTCCCAAGTTAAACAGAGCCATGAATCAAACCCAATCCAAATCTGATTTTGAACCTAGATCTCACATTCCTACACTATTGACTCATAGTTGGCCTTCAAGTAAGATAAAAGTTGTAAATAGTTAGACATATAGCAAAATGATAGTGCAGAAATAGATGCCTGCAATAGGTCTTTAATTAAGAAAAAAAAAAAACGAGTTGCTATGACAAATCCAGAGAAATTCAGGAATTATATTTTCTCCACAGGTAGAGGAGAAAAAATGTTTAGAGATAAGTGTTCAGTGGTGGGGTAGGAAGGTATAATTGGCTGAGTTGAAATAACATTCACAAATCACCTCCTTTGCTTTACTTCAGATGATTTTTTCATTTTAGAATTCCAATCTCAGCTATTCATTCTTCCACTCTCCCTTTTCACCTTCTAACACATTCACTATCCTGCTCAGAAATCTTCTGGTCCTTAAAGCTTCAGTCCAAAGATCACCTCCCTCTGATTTCTTCTTAAATTCCTGAATTACTCCCTTATAAAATTATTGTTCCTTCCTTTTTTCCTCTTACAATCTCTTTTTCTTCTATTTCAGGATTTCTTAGCATTGGCATTATTGACATTTGGGGTCAGAGAATTCTTTGCGTTTTGGGTATTCTGTGCATTGTGGGTTATTTAATATTGTCGTTTCTCATCTCTTCTCCTTGAATGTAGTAACACTTGCTTCCCTAGTCTTGACATTCAAAAATGTCTCCCAGATGTTGCCAAAGTCTCCTTGGGAGCACAGTTGTCTCAATTCAATGCTTCCCTTTTAGCCATTATAATTACATAACTACATTTGAAAAGTGAGCCTGCATATGAGCAAATTGTTTCAACTTTCACTTAGAAAACATTCTTTCTGTAACTCAGTGTTTGTCAGACTTGTACAAGCATTAGAGATAGCTGCACAGCATGTTAAAATACAAATCCCTGTAACTTTCATCACACTTTCTCCAGCTTTTGACTGGGATGGCCTGAGTTGGGGTAAAAGACTTTATCTTCCCAACACATTTCTTAAAGTTTCAAGTGATAGTGATGCTGCTGCTCTGATGACCACTCTTGGAGGAGAATCATTGTCAATACCACTCTTTCGCAGTTCTGCTCAGCTCCACTGGCTAGCGGCCTGTTAGATGGGAATGCACTGTACTGTCTCTCCCACCGCAGTTCTGTGTTTTGCACATAGTGTGCTGTTAGTGAGGCAAATAGATAAATCAGTGAATCTGCAAGTGCTCTGCAAAGGTTAGAGGGAATTACAGAAACAAAATGCCATTAAAATAATGGGATTTACAAATTTGGCGACAGATAAGAGCACTAAATGAAATGCCTCCTGTGCATTTTGAATTCATTGTGATTCAAACAAAGGGTTGCTGTAAATTATTCTGTTGTCCTGGCATATCAAGGAAGTTGATGGATAAAGGGACATACTAATGAGAGTCTAAGTGACAGTATGAAATGAAATCAACGGTCTCTAAGTGACTTCTTTTGCATGATGCTGGGAAAGCATCTATTCTCATCATTGCTGATTATCAGGATCAGCAAGTTTTTAGGAATCACATTAACTTTATAAATCCTGCTCCTCTGGACCATATCTTTACTGATATTGGGAAAGAAACTGATAAGAGACAATTTGGGAAGAGTAAAAAGTGAGAAGAATTATTATTTTTACAGTTGTACTACCGTGTACTTTGCAGACACATTTGTTTTTTTCTAAGTACTTGGCTACCTATTACCTTCTACAACCTTCATGTTATCCTTTGTGAATAAAAGAATGGTTTTCCCTATGGTTTAGCTGGTGAAATGGCAACTAAACTATAGAATCTTTAGTAAAGGGTAAAAAGTAAACTTTTATATGAAATACAGATGCTTAGAAACAAAACTAAGATGAGAAAGGAAATATCTTAACTGTTCACATAGGAGCCTTCTAAAAAGGGCATATCACCAATGTGTAGTGTATATTCACATGTAAATTAGTCATTCATTTTTTTTTCAGGTTTTTAATTTATTTCTCTAATGAAAGCCTTCAATCTTATTCCTTTACTTTTCTAGGACTGGTTCTAAATTCTTTAAACATTTGCTCAAATGGCATCTCCAGTACAAAGGCATTTCTGACTGCTCTCTCTCTTTTCCTTTTTTTTTTCTAGGTGCCAAAATGTTTTATTTATTTTTATTTTAAAAACAAAACAAAACAAAAAGATAGAAATGATACAGAATTTCAAAAAAAAGTAGGAAGTTAACTCTAGTTAATATATTGGATATTTTTATCTTAGAAGTAGTTGTTCAGGTTACAAGATTTAAACATAAAAAAAGATCAAATAATCAAACTATTAAAGCACAAACTGTTCTTTTTGATGAACTTACAGAGATTAGTAGTATAGTTATCTATCTTGTGTATAAATATATATATATATACATACACACATATATATGTATATCTATATGCAGATCTATTAAACATCTCACCACATTGGTATCATTTGTATAGCTAACCATAATCTGCATGTGGTAGTACACTCCTATAATCCCAACACTCAGGAGGCTGAGGCAGGAAGATCATTGCAAGTTGGAGACCAGCCTGGGCTACAAAGTGAACCCAAGACCAACCTGAACTGTAGTGAGACTCTGTGTCAAACAGACAAAAAACAACGACAAAAAAACAAACAAACAGAATCTGATAATCTGATTTTATCTAGTGAAGCTTTTCCTGTTGATCTTGTCTCACTGGAATGGTCAGCTTCTCAAGGGGAATGCATACTGTGCTTGGGTTATCTATTTTCTAATTGCTTGCATCTTAACCCAGAGCTTCGGTATAACAGACACATGTTGTATTGCATCTTTTTTTTTGAGTAAACAAATTCAAACTTTTTAATTAAGTTCCACTCATTGACCATCACAAGTAACAACATTTAAATACAATTATTACCTCAAAGGCCTAATACTTGAAAACTTGAGCAAGGGGTTGCACCAATCTTTCTTTTCTTCTTGTTGTATACTAATCTTTTATTGTTCCTACATCTGAAGAATTGTCCAGCAACTATAGAGGTTCAATACCCAGTTAAACCAGTTAATTTAATAAAAGGTAATAGAGCATAATGATTAATGGAATAGAGTCCGATTGTTTGATACATTTCCCAGATCTGCCATTTACCACCTATGTGGCTTTGGGTAAGCTACTTAATTTCTCTGAACCTCAGTTTCCTCACCTGAAAATGGAGATTATATGTGTGTTCAGAGGATTGAATAAATGAAAGCAAGTGTTTAAAATAGTGACTCCTCTCTATCAAACCTAGAATAAATGTAAATTACAAGTTATATAATATTACAAATAAAAGTGCTAGTAAAAGTCAGATTTTATATAAATTAAATTTTTGAAATTCACACACAAAATGTACTGACCACCATTTAGAAATATGGTTGTAGTATAAAAATGTTTAAGACACATGAATGTAAAGCTACTATATTTTTCTTTGTCTTACTCCTAAATTTATTTAGATTACACATCATTTTTTTTTTCATTTCAAAGTAGACACACTGAACATAGGGAAGTGAATAGCTTTTCTGTGGTGTTTCAGAATAAAGCAATAAAGACCTTTCTTAATTTGTGCTGAAAGATTCGAATATAATTCTGAGCCCGCTAAGCATTCTTACATTCACATTGTCTCAGAATATTTCAGCACAGCTTTTACAACCAAAGAGGAAAAACATGAAGTACCCACATCCTGAAAAGGATCAGGCAACTTTTATACAAGCATCTTATTTTATACAGGCATCTTTTCTCTTTCGCCTTAGCAGCGGTAGCATTTGGTTCCAAAAATGAGACTACAATCACTCAAATCACACAGAGATGAAAGCAAGGTAGAAACTCAACATTTGAGTGTAAAACAATGGAAACGTTTAAAGAAAATGCACACCATCCACATTAGTCATCACGAAACTGAAGAATTCAGTACGAGCATAAAATATTTCTGTGTGAACACACTCTCCTTAAAAAAAGAACAAAAATCTTTTTTTATATTCCTTTATTTCCTTAATGTATCACTCCTGTCAAAAAGAAAAAATGTTTGGCATCTCAAACTAAAGCTTAAGCTTCCCAGAAAAAAGATAATAGTTGTAATAATAATTTAGGTTATAAAATGCAGTAACATTGTACTTAAAAAGTGTATCTTCTTGTTAACCAGAAAATAAGTTTTCTAAACTTAATTTTGCACTTAAAATATCTGTCTTTGTTTAAGTGTTCCTCAATTCCTTTTCCAGATGGTTATAGAAGTCATCATGCTATAACTTGAGCAATTTAATCTCATTTATTTTTGTCTTTGTGTGGCAGCCACTAGCTCCTTCTGCTTCCTCATTACCAGACCTTTCACAACTATTGCCAAAGAGTACATCCATTTGCCTGCTTTGTTGTGATTTTGCTCCTTCTTCCTTTATTATACTGCTTCATCTCATTCTTACTCTTGTGCAATTCAGACTGTTAATCTGCCTCACTTCTGTGCTCTATTAACTTACAAATGACATTTTTCCCTCAA
The DNA here is from genome assembly GCA_004365215.1 of Cuniculus paca. Lineage (NCBI taxonomy): Eukaryota > Metazoa > Chordata > Mammalia > Rodentia > Cuniculidae > Cuniculus > Cuniculus paca. Next base: position 20,359 of record RJWT010004978.1, read on the forward strand.
CTCCATCTAGACATGAACATTTACCAGTTCAAACTCTGAAACAGTGTCCTTCCTCATTAAAACATCTTTAATTTTTTTCTGCAATAATTTTATCTAAAAGTGGTAAATAGGAGACACTTCAATATTTCAAGTTCTCTTTTGAAAGCAAAATTTCAAATTATGAATTATTGGCATAGAAAGATACCAATGACACAATGTTAAATGAAAGAAAAGTCATCAGCTATTAAAGTATCAGATGAATATGATCTTGTTTTTGTTAACAAGGTAGAATATAGGATATAGAAAAATAAACACTAACAAATATGCCAATCCATTCACTGATTCATCTTTTAGACATGAAATCAATTATATATATTGTTTTATATTTTTATTTGTCATGTTTACTAATTTTTATTATCAGTAAGAGGCAACAGGAACTTGTTTTTCTGTTGACCAAAAGAGAAGTCCGTGTGTTTTAATTGAAAGAAAGGAGACAGCTTTGAGACATGTTGCAAATGAATGTCATGGTTGAAAATATGTTTAAGAATAAGAATTGAAACAATGAAAGTTAGAAATTGAAATGTAAGATGATTCACATTAATCTAGACAATTCAATAAACAATTAAAATGATATAAACTTTATTTAAAAAATATTACATTCCTCTATCATCATTAATAGGAGCTTTCTTTGGCATGGAGATGTCTTTTAAATTATTTAATCCTAGTGTATTTTGTAGCTCTTTATCTAAAGCGTAGACAATCTGTCCAAAAATGAGCATAGTTTCCATACCTGACACTAAACTAAAATGTATTATAGAGGAACACATTGCAGGTGAGAAGTCAGACAGTAACTGCACAGTGATGTTTTAGCTCATTCACCTGGGGCATTTCTGAGTAGGATGACATTTTAGCAGACATATGAAATGAGAGCATCCAGATGATGCTCTTAGAAATCAGGAGAGGAAAGGATTAAGAAGGTTAAGACCCCATGGCAAAAGGTGTTAAAAGCATTTGAAAGACCTCTAAAAATCAGATGAAAATCAAGAGGTAGTATTTGGGAAATGAAAACATTAAGAAAGAGCAAGGTGTGACACACATATTTAGCTTTATTGGTCAGGTTAAAGGTATCAAATTTTACAAAAAGTATTATAAAAATCTCTAGAAAGTTTAAGTAAAATGTGATGATATAATAGTATGTGCAGTTTAGCTTTCTTTTGAACAGTTTCTTCCTATTTCAAAATATCTATTGTACATCTTGATTCTTTTAGCAGAAAGGGGAAGGGCAGGAAGTGAAAAAGAAAAAATATATTTATACACAAGATAGTTAAGATAGTTATACAGCTAGTTTCTCTTAGTTCATTGAAAAGAAAGGTTTGTGCTGATATTGTTTGAACAAGATTTCATTCCTGTATCTTTTAAATAACTACTAGCCTATTCTGTTTCATTGTAAATAAAAAAATAGTATGTTATTGTAAAAGATAAAAATTAGTACGTACATTGTAAAATGGTATGTATGTTGTAAAAGAATCATTTTGGCTCTCTTTACAGAATAGTATTGAAGAACAATAAGCAAAACATCAATCTGATTATTGATTATTGAGAACAATGACCTATGACCAAAATCCAGCTCACTGCTTGATGTTATCCTCCCTGAGAGCTATAAGTGGTTTTTACATTTTAAATGAGTGTGTATATGCCCACATAATATTCTTGATGTGACCCCTTGGCTGGCAAAACTTAATGTATTCACTATTTCTAGACCTTCAGGGAAAAGTTTCCCAGCTTATGTCTCAGGCAATAATATTAGGCTTCAAGTTCCAGCAATTCAATTATTTATTACCTCTTGATAAAAATTGTATTCTGGAGAAGAATGAGAGAGAAATGGTCATTAGCAGATATAATGAAGGGCAGAACATAGAAAAACCAGAAGTAGTTGGATTGAAGGACCTGCATTTTAAAGGCCAGGTTTCACTGTTTTCCTGTGGAACTGATACAATCTGAGAAATAGAGCAGTCAAAGATGACCCCAAGGATATTGTTGTGATCAATTAATAAAGGTGGTGATGATTAGGAAGGAAACCATTAGGTCATGGTGGGGGACATGAAGAATGTATTGATTACACATATTCATTTGGGGATTCATACAAATGTAGTAGTAAAGATGCTTAAAGAAGGTCCAGAAAGCAATGTAGGCAGTATGCCCTTTGGGATTTCAGAAGAGGCCTGTTAGTATGGATCATGGTATGCTGCATGGTAAGGTTTGCGTAAGAATAAGACTGGGAATCCTAACAAAGATGGCAACTAAAATAAATAATCATGACTGATTGTAAAGCACCTCTGACCCTGGATAACCTCCACTGCAAGGAGCACCACTGTTAAGGAGCCCAGCTTCTGTGATCTGCATGCAATCCATTGCTTTTCACTCCAAAACCACATAGCCATGGAGACCCCCGGGGGAGGGGTAGGCACAGGAGGAACACTCAGGCCTCTGGAGCTCAGTGGCTGATTGTGACATCAGAATTCCCTGCTAGCCTTGCTGAATTTTCTTTAATTTTCATCACATGGACTCTAAGATGCAGGAATTTTATTTCTAGTTATTATTGGGATTTAATGTCCATATTTTATTCATTTGATCCAGAATGCACACATTAGGTACTATGAATTAGATTTTTTATTAGCTCATAATAAATAATAAGTGTATTATCTACCAAAAAAGAATTTTTTTCATCACAGCTCAGAGTCTTTCCACCCAATCTTTCCACTCTCTCTCATTCTGCGCAGTCAGACTTGCTTCATGTTCTGATGTCTGTACTCTCTTCTGCTTTTTTAGGTCCTCTCCTGTTAGCTCTCACATATGTATTTCCCATAATGAAATACTTGCACAATCAATACCATCTGTATGTCCACTTTGGGTATCCAAATTGACATAGCAGGTGAAATATATCATCTCATTTAATTCCCATTGAAGCTGATTAAAACAACTCTCTAAAATAGGTTCTTTATTATTCTCATATTACAGACCAGGAAATTAAGGATTAAAGAGGTTAAGTGATTTTTGTAGTCTTACGCTTTTATTTAATAAGCTATTATCAATGCCTGGTGTCAGAAAAAGGAGTAAATCAAGACTTAAACTATGGCTTTCTAACTCTAAGCACATGTGTCCATCATTGTGTTATAATCGTGGTTCTCAACCTGTGTGACTTTCTCAAGTGATATTAAATAATGATGAGAGATATTATTTGTTGTCACAAGAGGATACTATTGGAACCTAGAAAACTGAGGCTAGACATGCTGTTACATCTTACAATGCTTACAATAGAATTTCATAACTCTAGTAAAGGAGGCAGGGTACAAGATTTAAGTAACAGGAAACAGGCATACAAGTAGAAAGAGATACATAAGCTTATTCTCAGTGTCTGAACAAGGAAGTAATCAAAACAATTTGAATACATATTTGTTAAATGTGCACTTTGTTAACAGTCTTAAAATTTACAAAGTTAAGGACATTGTGGCCCAGAAAAAGTAATTTTTTTGGAGCTAATTTTAGATTAATTGCTTTTGGGGTGCAAATATCGTTTCAGAACTGCCTGGAAATATATAAAACAGTTTGTGTGTATAAACGAATATGTGTGTATACATATATATGTATATGTGTACATAGAGATGACCTCATAAGCATGAGAATTTTATCTAATATATATGTATATATACACACATGTATGTACTTTCTATATGTATGTGTGTGTATTTTTCATGTTACCATAGGAATTCATGTTAAAATTTTTATTTTTGAGCTCATTCTAAAATTGGAAAAATTGAGGCTTAGATATAAAAAATAATTGTTCTACGATATAATCTACAGACAGAACTAGAAGCTCTATGCTCTATAGCTTCATTCTAAAACATTTATGATGGCTAGAAACAAGTTGTTTGGTTAGTTAGAAGTTTCTCTACATTTTAAGAGAGTCAATGTTAATAATACACATTTATCTAACTGGTATCTATTACTTTGATTCGTTTTCTTCTACTTCATCATTTTCTTCCACTTAGTATTCCATGAAAGGCAGTTCTTCAATACAGATGCAGAGTTTAATTAAAACAAACAATAGGAACAATAAAAATAAGAAACAGCACACCCAGCGCCTTTCCTTGTTTTGACATGTATGTGTTTTGTTATCTATATTGCATATGAACAATAACATGCTATGATTTGCGATGTGGGACTTAAGTGTAGGGAAAGTAGCATTATGCTGATTAAATTTATTTTGTTGTGACCCAGAGAGATTTTGTACTTCATAGAGAGTAGAGGTGACAATTATTCACATTTCTGTATGCAGATATCAGTTGGTTAACAAAATATTCACACTTAATAGACTACTTCTACAGAGATGTGTTTTATTGACTGAATCTTTGCTTTAGAGTTTCATGAAAACATCGTTTTCAGTAGAAAATAGTCTCCCTAGATGGTTCCAAAACCAGATTTTCAGAAGAATAAACAATGGCTTTGTCCTCTCTTGTTATAGTGTTTGTATAGGATTTCCATGGCAGAGGGAAATTTGGAGTCATTATTATAGAAGTTTCCTAGATAAGTCAAGGTCAAGGTGATAAAAGTCAGTATCAAGTAGTGAGGGAAATTTTCCATTAATGTCTTCCTGGTTACATTTCCCTGAATTACATTAGATATTTGTTTCACTTACATGGCTTTTATTGAATTTTGTATAATTAAGCCTCTGTACATATTTTTTGAGAAATGTACTCTTTAGGTCCATGCAGTTTAGATATGTGTCAAGTTTTTTAGACCACTGTTATCATTAAGAAAACAAAAAAAATGAAATAGTACCATCTTTTGAACAAAGGGTTGAAAATATTCTGAAGAAAGTTCTACGATGAACTATTTATTCATTTAGATAAGAGCTGAACTGATGTTGATAATATAATCATGATGGATAAGACTTATTGAGTACTCTATACTAAGCATTTCATGAATGCATTTCATCTTTAGTGAGTCCTAGAAGTTGGGAGTGCATTTTCTATTTGATATATAACGAAATAGATACATATTAAGTTACAGATTCTACATACTGTCACTCCAGATCTGAAGATCCTGACTAAAAGCAACGGAACACGAGCCTGTCCTCTGTCTACTGTTTCCCCCACTGAACCTCAGGCAGTGACTTTAACTTTAAAGTCAGAACAATTACACATACCATGAAAATTATGTGAAATTAAGGATTCAGCAGGTGGGACTACAGTCTATACAATTATAAATTTGGAGATGATCAAGCCTATTCCTTTGTGTTTCAGTGTCTCCCCTTGTAAAACTGAATGCACTAGATTATGTAACTTTTTTAGTCCTTTATTGCTAGTTTAGAAATACTCCAAAGGAAAGTGTCATTTTCAGTCATACTCAGGTCTAGGTATGTTCTATGTGTAGAAGTACAGTGATTCTTGATGTAATGGTGTGAAATACAAAGTATGAAGAACTGCTTTTATAGATGTGCTCCACTGCTGTGTTGTCTGTTTAGAAGAGCAAGAATAAAACTACTTGCTCTGCTCTGGCTCTCACATAGTTTACCTGATGTCAAAGGATAAATTAAATATATATTAGTAGGCAGAAGGTCATTTCATAGACCTTATTCTAGTACAAACTATTTTAATCATCCTTCATTCGGTTTGCAAAAAATTAGTGTTATAGAAGATGAATGTGGGCAGCTACCACAGAAGACCAGATTCATCTTTGAAAGGGCTTCCTTATGCTGGACACTCCATCTGAATTGTGTTGCAGCCAAATTTTCATAAGCTGAACTATGCAACTTGAAATAGTAAGTAATTTACATACTGTAGATCAAAATACCCTCATTTTATCTACAATACACGCATAAAGAAAAATCTCTCACATGAAGAATAGAATCTTATCATTAAAAAACTGGTGTGTCAAGTCCACTGGAATCTGGCTTTCCCCTTCATGTGTGGGAGCTACTTTAACTCATAAGAAGAAATGTGTGGTGCACTGTGGAAGAAGTAAAGCTGTCAGTGGTTGCCACAGTTGGGGAGCCAGAAATGGATGAGTATATGGAACATAGGGAGTTTTAAGGCAGTGAGAGTCTGTATGATACTATAATGATGGACATATGCCATTATGTATTTTCCAGATCTTATTTTACTGTGATCCTACAATTGCATTACAAATGTCTTAAAAATATGTTTCTTGTTTCTTCATGATTAGCCTCAATTTATTTGATACCAACATGAACATATTCCTCTTCCATAAAGTCGAAGTCATGTATCTCATGAAACTTTGAACCAATCTAGGTATTTTCTTATAAATATGACATTGTTTCCATGTAGCAATAAAAGTGTTAGTCTCTGTAAAAAAATGTATATGAACACACATAAAATTTGTGTGTAGGTATTTACAGCTAGAACAGAATGCTTACAATTTTTTGAGACTTCTGTAAGATCTTATTTAGCTTGCAGATGATTATGTTAAAAGCCAAAATCTTAAAGGTGAAAAATAGACTGTAATTTTGATTATTTTTATGCATATGGAGAATGAGCATACTGGAAATCACATAAAAGTGTTCAGTGAGGAAGGGATTCTGAAGGAAACTTTTTGCACAATTCAGTCTGTCAGAAACTATTGAAGGTTGCATATTTATCAGAGTACAGATGATGCTATAAAACTGTATCAGCCTTTAAATATAACTAATTAAAAAGAAAAAAGAGTTTTAACTATCTGTTTTTCCATCTTCAATACTATTGAAATAAAAATCACTCAGGATGCTCATAAAAATTGATTTCCATATTTCTTATAACTAAAAACATTTTTTCAGAAATTAGATTAATCCTCATTTCCCTGACACATTGGCAGAGCTGTAAGATGAAAAGAAAAAATTATTCCTATTTTGCATGCTTCCTGAAAGAGCAGTAGAGGCAAGATCTGAGTCCAAAATTATTCATTTTGGCTTCAAATCTTTCTTGAAACATTTTCCGTGGCTGTGATGTGCAAGAAATAGCTGGAGAATTTTTATCTCCACCCCCTCAAGTAGCACAAATCATCTAATCCCCCTTTTTACAAATATGAGAGAGGGAAACTGTCCATGATGATTTGTGGAGAGTAGGTGTATGTGAGATCTGCTATTTCCATGGTCGATTTAGAAGCTGATGTCACGATTGCTTCCTACACAACAATATGGGAAACCACATTAGCAGCAGGGATTCCATTTGGCAGAATTACTGATTGTACCTGTCAAATAGACAGTTTATTTGTGAAAGAAATCCTTAGGACACCTAAGAGAAGTCAGTCAATGTTTTCTTTAGACATTAGACACTCTTAAAGTTGGATAATGTACTTCAAAGTCTTTCAGAAGTACAAAGTGGTAAAATGCTAAAAGTTATTATTATGTTTATCAACATCCTTGCTTTTATATTGTAGTACAATGATGTTCTTATAATATTTATCATCACCATTACTTTTACATTACTGTAGCCAGAAGAAGTCTCAATGGACAAAAAAAGTTTTACAGAATCTAAGCGCTTGTTTGAACAGTAATGAACCTGAGTATGAAGCATTAAACTTTTCAGATGTTTCCTAGAAGAAATGTGGATTAGGATATGATGACTTGAAGCTAGCTTGGAAGAATGATCTGGAATTCTGGGTAGATCCAAGGTGATAGTGAGCAGGTGATTTTAACATTAGGATAGAGAAACGGAAAGACTTGCCTGTCATACCTGGTAACATGTAACCAGCGCCACTTGTGTTAGTTTAGCTGCAGCAGGGCCTCTGAACAACTCCAGGGAGCCTTTCATCCATGCATTTATTCCATAAGTTGTTGTAGAATACAAGATGCTAGGCAGAAGCAGTGTTTTGAGAGATTCTCTATAAAACAAGACACCTGGCATCCACAGAATGTGTTGAGATGACTGTTGCTTGGTTCTTGTTTTCTTAAACTTATGCATAGACATGTTTTCTCCCTTTTTCTATTTTCAGGTGATCAAAATGGATCACCAAGGTGACAAGGTCCCCCTACTCTTGGAGATGCTGTTTTTTCTGAGAATGTTGGCGGGTTATTCTTACCCAACTAGTTAATCTGTTTGGAACAATAAATTCCCACTAGACTCGATATTCAGGTTATTTTTATGTATTTCAAATCGTGCTCAGTCATTCGTTTAGAAGCCTTCCCTGGAATGGAGCTTGACCTGAGCTTGGGGGTTACCTACTTTCCAAATATAGTACCTTTCAAACTTTGTGTTTACTGAGCATTTCTCTGTTCCACATAATCTGTACAAAGATACCTAATTAATGCCAACTGTTGATTTTGCGATCTGGAGTCTGGCCTGTTCACAGTCTGCATTCAGATCCCAGCATCATTTGACAGTACCCTTGAGGAATTTTCATTGACTATATAATAGTTTGTCATACCCAGATGTCAAAGCACTATTTCAGTTTCAATCTACTTCATTGACTTTGACTAAATTTCTGGAAGTCTGTTATCAGTGTTGTTTTGAAATGTTTCCTTTTCCACTCTATGATTCTATAATCTATGATTCTAGTTCATGCTCTAAAACTAGTATTGCATTATTGAGCTTTACCAGGAGAACTATGATTCTAGTTCATGCTCTAAAACTAATCTATGATTCTAGTTCACACTCTAAAACTAGTACTGCATTATTGAGCTTTACCAGGAGAACTGTGTTATTCTGGAGTCTTTTGCTTATAAGTACCAGAAAATACAACTCAATCTGACCTGAATGCATTCTCTTTGCTCTAAATGAAAGGTTAATGTTTCCCCTGAGTTCAACCACAGATGACTTCTAAATGGCTGAGATATACAGAATCCCACCTTTCTTTCATTCTTTATTCATCTCAATTTATCTGATACTGGTTTATTTATGGACCTTCTTCATGTGGTAGCTTCTAAGTCTTTAATGTGCTTCTGTTTCCAAGTAATTCCAACTAAATTTTTGGAATTATGATTTATTTGATCACTTTTTAAAAAATTAACAGAAATTTATTAGACAATTATACTTACATACAAACTGAAAGGAAAATACAGAAAGTTCCCATATGTTCTCTTCTTCCCTAGATACAGTTTTCTCTGTTAGCATCTTGCATTAATATAATTTAGCATAAGATTTGGAATTAGTGTTGTAGAATTGTATGGGTTTTGAGATATGTATAATGTCATATATCCATCATTACATTGCAATAGTATCCAGTATTCCACCTACTTATCTTTCCCTTTTTCCTGTGAAATATTTGAGATCAGGAGTACTTTATAATCTCAGTCTTACCTTTGTAAGAACAATACACAGTTGGAATCAAATAGTAGGTACCTTTTACAGACTGGCTTCTTTTACTTAACAATATGAACTTGAAGTTTCTCCTTGTTGCTTGATAGTTCATTAGTTTTTGTCACAGAATACTATTTTGTTGTATGGATTTACTATGGTTTGTATATCCATTCGCCTAAGAAAGTCTTGAATTCTTCCACGTTTTGGCAATTACAAATAAAGTCACTATAAACATTCTTGTGCAGATTTTTGTGGACCTGAGTTCTCAAATCATTTGGATAAACACCAAGGATCATATGGCAAGAACACGTTTAGCTTTATGAGGAACTGTAAGACTGTTGTTCATATTGATTCATGAGTATATATAGCTCCTGTCTATGTGAAACAACATCACAAATTAAAGATAAAATAAATAATCCACTAGAGGTCTTTTATAATTTAAATTAAGGTAGTTAACCTGATTACTAGTCTGAGTGTTTTAAAGTTTTTCTAAATAAGAACTATGGAGGCTCTTTATTCTACAAGATGCACAATTATAAATAATCAGCAATGACTCTGTGAGTTGATAGTGTATATTTTAGTATGAACATATTTTTGGTAATGAATATACAATGCCTATTAATTCAATTAAAGAGTTTTTCATAAACATTGATTCAATAAATGTTCTTTGAAAAGGAATACATTGGTCACGTAATAGCATGTCACTTAAAATGCTACTGATGGATTTGAATCTTTCCCTAGGAAAAAGAAACTGTGGGTTGTAAGTCCTAACTATATTGGAACAATTTAGTGACTAGGGGAGTGAAGAGGGAAATTAATGTACTCATTTCACAATTTCATAATGATATTTCTCCAATGATTGATTTAATCTGTAATTAATCATTAGCAAAAGTTTAACCCATATGGTAACTGACATTTACAAATATGCTTCATTAGTTAGCTTTATCCACTGAGGACAATTTAAAGATTCAGCAGTTTGTTAAGTTTCTTGATACAGCACCCAAAAGAAGACAATTCATTAATAAATACCACATAGAATTAGTCTATGTAGAATCTTTGTAAATCATGAAATAATGGTGTTGAAAAGAATTTAAATTTTGATAGACTGCATTTATTTGATTCAATGACCTATATTTATTTCAAAGTTCTGGTAGTATAGTGGTTAATGTGTTCTGGAAATCCACTGAAAAAATACACAGAAAAATGATTTACATAGCAAGTGTAAAGCTTTACATATAAATTAAATATTTATACAAGTTTCACCAGTATTTGTCTTTTTAAATTTATTGACATTTAGGGGCCTGGAAAAGAAAATATGTAAGTGATTTGGTATCCATTTCATGACAGTTGAAAGCTTAATCAGCCTACCTTTGTAACCTAATGCAGTCAAGCTGTTTTTGCCTATTTAACAGCAGGTAAGAGGCAAAAGACTGGACGGCATAAGCTGACTATGAATTGAAGAATTTAAGGTTACATTCACTCATATTCATTCAGGTAATTTGAGATATCACTTAACTGTGATTAAAGCTATCATTTGACTGCCAGTTTCTGTAATGTAATGAGCTAAAGTGCATTGCAGCTCTCATTATCACAACTTACTGTTATCATTGTCACCTTCACCATCAGCATTTCCTTTCTGTAGTACTTTACAATAGTCGAGTGCACACCACCCAGCAGAACTCGTGAGATACCATATTTTGGTTCAAAGATAATTTGTGTTCTAAATTAGCAGAAGGAGAGATAAAAATGGAATCTGGACTGAAATGAATGATTTTTAAAATAGAACTTATTACATATGCATTACATCATCAAAATAGTTAATTTGTACCATTGTGTTTTACTGTAGGTAAAGCACTCAGTTGAGGGTAGAAATCTGTTACTCATGTCCCCAAATCCATTTACTCATTCTGGTATCTATCTCTTCACCAGAAAAACTGAAAGAAACAAAGTAAGGTTGAAGGAAGCAAATATTTAGCTTATGTAGATACTGTCTTTAGAAATATAATTGAATTATCCTTGTGGAATGTTAGTTCAATTCTTCCCGATATCTTTTATACTACTTCATTTTCTGTAACAGTTGACAATTCTCTACTCAACTCTCTCCACTTTATTTCAGGATATGAAACTCCTGGGTTTTGATTCTTTGTCTAAAATAAGATCAAAATTTCATCTGGGTTGCCTTATTTTAGAAAATTCCAACTGTGGAAAAAAACAAGCATGGAAAGACATAGCGGATGTCATCTAATTTTTTAAAAAGTCGCTAGTCATAATGTTTCTAAAAACGAGTAAATTAATCCGGTGATTTGCCCAAATTTATTTATTCAGTTTGGTCCAGAAAGAAAGGAGATTGCTATTTTAAGGACAACTATAGGACTCAATATTTCATTTATTCAGAAGGGGGCACACTTGTGCTTTTAATAGCAGATATATTCAGATTTACTGGTATATGAAATTTATATATAAACTTATTAGGTAATAACAGAACTAT
>RJWT010004979.1:0-31988 GCA_004365215.1 Cuniculus paca
ACTTGATATTTTATGGATATCAAATGTCACGAAGAGAGTGGGCAGTGAAGAGGAGGGCCACAGTGAACGCTGATGCTTTCAAACTGAGTGATCTGCCCGTGTCTCTCAGAGCCTTAGACGCGTGTACACAGAGGTTGAGGGCGCTGGCTTTCAGCAGTTCACATTAAAGGTACACTGAGCAGGTGGTGTTGGTTGTGGAGAGCTGAATCCTCTCTCTGGGAGAATCTCTTAGTTCTATGGTACCTGCTGCTGGAGTGTCTTGAGCAAATGTGAAAGTGGGTAAAAGCACAGTAGAAGCAAAGAGCAGCAATACTCACACAAACAACGATGACTGTATTTGTGAATTTTATCCTTGTAGCTTCATGTGTTCATCACTCTGGTTATTCCCTCCACTGCCTTTCTTTTCCAGCCTAATATTAAAGTCCTTTAAGTTTTAGTATTGTTAACCAGTTATACTGAACCACGCAGCAGTAGTTACGTTTAAACAGAGTGATCTTAATTATTACACATCTTTATCTAAAGTTAGAGACATTTACCTGCTCTTCTGGTTACCAGTTTTTAAGACTACTGTGTTACCTTAAGCAAGGAGAAACTTAATATTCTGAGTGTCCTAGAACATGTGTGAGGAGAGCTCATTCTCTATTTTCTGCTAACAATTAGATTGTTTTCTGTTTCTAGATAACATTTAATGCTAGTAAACAAATGTCAAATACAGCAGTAAATTAAGTTTTCTTATATTTCTCCCCTCCCTTACTATGTTTTCGTGTTTGAGTAAATTAAGTGCATAAGCTAGGTAAAAACTTAGAGTTAGAAAGTAGTTATTGATGATTAGCAGAAGCATTATTAAAAATCATTAGAAAAATTTTTAGGTCGGGCTCTCTTTTGATATCACTTTGCCAAGCTGGTTTAAAGTAATATGCAGAAAAAATGTTTTGGTGTTATCAGAGTAATTTTTGGTTGCAGTCTCATGATGAAAGGAAATATAAGTAGAAAAGTTTATACACAACAATGCCCACTTTTAACAAAATCGCTATCAAGTGGTTACTGTAAATGGTTCTTAAGTAGTTCTTTTAACTAAGTGGAAAGTTTTTTGTTTTTTTTTTTAATTTCAAGTCAGGAATTTCAGTTTAGCAGTATTACTCTGGAAGTTACTTGTTTGACTGTAGTGTTAGTCTAAGTGGTATGAAACTTACTGTCTGTAATTTTTGTTAGCTGAGTGGTTTCTAGACCTTTGTTTGGATTTTTTGTGCCTGTTTGAAAACTAACTAGAGAGCCCCCTCTAGTGTCTGAAATAGCCATTCCCAAGACATTCTGTCAATCATAGAACATTTTAAGAATTAAACTGTTTTTCTTTCACGTTTGGAAATATTTTTTTTTCTTTTCTCAGGAGATGAGATTATTTTCCTCTTTTTAAAAATATTACTGTAATTACAAGTGGATCATGGATTGAGGACAGTAGAAAGTACGGAAAAGGAAGGATCAAAATGCCATTTCTACCTTTTTAGAAATCATTCATTATTTTTAAATGACTTGAAATAGGGCCAAACCATGCAGTGTTTTGATTTTTGTTGTTGTTTTAGTTTACAGCTCTTCCTGAATTATGTGAAATTTTAAAGTATTGTATTTTGGAATTACATATGCTATCAGATTTCATCTTTAAAGAATTCTTTCCAGTATCTGAAAGCAGTAATTTCATTGGAAAATAGCATTAAAGTAGAACGTAATTTTCTACATGTGAGTGTTCTGAGTTGTTTGTTACTATACTTGCCGTATCCTTCTGTGAATAAATTTTATAACTATATTATATGGTCTAATGGTGCCCATTGTTTTTCAACCAAAAAAATGAGATTCTTAAATTACTGGCTCTCTGCCACCTCCTTCCTCCAACACATACCACTCAAACACACAAGCCTTTAGCAGAGAATCTTGTGAAGGGTTACAGAAACAGGACCTTTCTCATTTGACCCATTGGCCTTTGTAGCTTGAACAAGGAGAGTAGTGTTCCAAAAATTACAGCATTTATGAAAGCTCTGGTAAAAATATTTCATGTACGTGGACTGGCGATTAACTCCTTTCATCTTGTTCTCTGACAAATTAAACAATGAAGAGAGATTTCAAGTGCATTCTTGATAGTGAAATGCTTGGTTGAATTATAATCCTAATTGCTATTGTTCATTTTCACAGCTGCATTTTGACACTTTTAACTGCCTAAGTCACGCATTCTTCAGCCACCAGGATAAACAAAAGCATTTTGAAATCCATCATTTTGTGGCATCTTAAATTGCAAATAGATTTATTGGTTTCCTTGGTTTTATTTTGGGTCCATTGTTGATAAGTTAGAGGGAAATTACTTGTCTACATTTATACATAAAATAATTGTCAATAGAATCATTACTCTATTCATTAGTAGTCTTAAACTTTAAATAGGCAGGAGAGATTATGGTTTTATTTTACTTTCAAAGAAATAATTTATTATTTTATCAAACTAGTTGATATTTTAGGAAGGGCTTTCTCTCAAGCTTTGAAAGAAAAGTACTTTTCCCCTTAGGACGGTATTCTAAGTTTAAATCTTGAAGCCAGATTTCCTTAGTGACTTAACAAGTCACATGTATACATAATTGTTCTTTTAAATTTGACCCAAACCTGTTTATGAATCTCTTCCCTAAAGTTTAAAGAACTTGAAGGGATTGCAATAAATTTGAAATTTATATTTAAGAGAGTTGAGTGCCAGTTTCAACCAAATTGTCCCTGTTTAAAGATGGAACTTTTCCATGACTAAAAAACTAGATAGCAAAAAAAGGAGGTATATAAAAGTAACAGCTACTGAGTTCTGTTTTTTTTCCCCCACTGTTTCTAAGATTTAATTTTAAGTGGGCGATTTGAATTACCATATTCACAGGCACCTGTTAAACCAATTGTTCAGTAATAATTGGAGCTTTAGACATCAGATGAGTATTACTGTACTGTGTCACATTTTCACAGTATTTCTTTGTTCTTTCTCAGAATCTTTGCATTCTTAAATTCATAAAGCATAACAGATTACACTTTAACAGCCAGCTGTTTTGCCATCTCATGTCTTAATCTTACAGTATTCTTTTCAAAGCTAATTCTTTCTTATTAAATATTTAATTTTTAGGGTTATCTTAATAAATGGTTGTTATTATATTCAGTAATAATACCTAACATTTACTAAACACTTTGTTAGACACTGTGTTAAATAACATTTATGATACGCTGTCCTTTGAGTATTTTTTTGTTTATTACCATTTTATATTTGAGGACATTGAAACTAAAACAAAGTAATTCTGCAAAAAATCACAAAAGAAGTGATTGGAGTCAGATTTTTCTGACTCCTGAATCCCATGTTCTTGGCCTTCACTGAAGTCTTAGGTGAAAGGTGTTTTTTGTTTTGTTTTTGTTTTTTCAGACAGGGTCTCACTGTGTAATGCAGGCTGGCCTTGAACTTGCTTATGAGTCTGGGCTGGCCTCAAACTCATGGTGATCATCCTGCCTCAGCCTCCCAAGTGCTAGGATTACAGGTGTGCACCACCATGCCCAACTGCTTAAGTGAAAATTAAAGATCACACAATCTCCTGATGAAATACCATGTAGCTAACAAAAGTGGAGGTTACAGTGACTATGTGTGATGTAGAAAATGTATCTGATACAATAAGTGAAAAAAGAAGCCCAGTACATGCCCATAATCCTATTATTTTTGGAGACTGAGGCATGAGGATCACAAGTTTGAGCCCAGCTTGGGAAGTTTAGTGAGATCCTATCTCAAAATAAATAATAAGCTGGAGGTGTAGCTCTGTGTGAAAGCCCTGGATTCAGTCCCTAGACTGATAGAAACAAAATACAGAAATATAAGTAAATGTTCATGGTGGTTCTAAACATTAGTAGAGTACTTTCTGTGATTTATCATTCCTTTTAGAAAACATTATATAATATTCAGCAGTTGTATTATTTTGCTTAATCTATAGAATTTTCAGTAAGCAGGAAACATAAGCCTGCCATGTAAACCAAGTCTGGTCAGGAAACTGACGATTTAGTTTCATAATAGACTCTGCCTGTTTTGTTTCCTTTTTAATTTGACCCAGTCATTTTTTTTTTTACTGGAGTTAAGCCAGCAATAATATAATCTCTCATCTGTATTCTTAAAGGCTAATGAAATAGTAAAATCTTTAAAATAACTTAAATGTGTTATATAGTGTCCTTGGGTAGCTTGTGCACAAAAGATGTTTTCTTTCCCACCCTATAGAGGTAGCTCATTAGGACACCCAGTAGTGTCATTATTAAGTTTTCATGTGTTTCTCAGTTTTGATGCTAATCTTTGTGCGTATGTGCATGCATTTTTTTCTCTGCAGCACCAATGTGGTTATGAATTATTCAGAGATTGAGTCTAAGGTTCGAGAAGCAACGAATGATGATCCTTGGGGACCTTCTGGGCAACTCATGGGAGAGATTGCCAAGTAAGTGATAATTTGACTCAGCAGTGCAGAAAGAATCAAAGTATCTTGACACAGAAATACCAAGTTTGTTTTCAGTTTCAAACTGTTTGGCTGCCAGATATAAATTTTGCATAATCATTCACATAGTAATACAGAAAGTTCATTCCTCTTAACAAGTAGCTCAAAAATAAAACAATTTTTCTTTTTCAGTGACATTTACAGCCTTACTGTAAACTAACTGACATGTAAATTTTGAAGAATGTGCCTAATGAACATCTGGGCCACTGTGCTAGAAAAATAAAGAGTTCGCAAAGTATGATATTAACAGGACTTACAAATGTCTAGGTATTTTACTAAATATAGGAAAAACATTCTGGGCAAAGTGTGTCTTGTAAAAAAATTTTTTTAAAATTAAGCTTATTTAATTAAACTCTTTGGGGAAATGATTACTTAAAACATGCCTGCCATCTACTGTCAAAATTAACACATTGCAGAATCTTAAGGTAAATTACCCTTTTTTCAGGGCTACATTTATGTATGAACAATTCCCAGAACTTATGAACATGCTGTGGTCCCGAATGTTAAAAGACAACAAAAAGAATTGGAGAAGAGTTTATAAGGTATGAATATAAGGCTGTTTTGTAATATTGAAAACAAGTGCTTGAAATTTAAGCCATCCATATAGAAATTATTTTGAAGGATATTAAATCATTGAATAGTTAAATCATTTAATAGACATAAAAGAAATAGATTTATTATTTGTGTTATGTTTTCTAGTCATCGTAAACAACTGTTCTCAAAATAAATATTTGAAATCATAATAAATTTGCCCCCACGCCCCCAATGCCATGAATAGAACCTAGGGGCCTTCCCACTGAGCCATATCCCCAGCCATTTTTTTTTTTTTGAGACATGTTCTTACTATCTACCACACCTGGCTTCATAATACTTTCAAGTGTTGAATGTTTTTATTTAATTTTTTTCCTGCTAAAAATATTTGTGTATATCAAAAGTAATCAGTGTCTTAATCAGATGCATGGTTAGTGTATTAACAGTTAGGAAAAAAAGAGACTAACATGGTTTGTCATCTACATAAAAACTTGCCCAATTTATTGTAACAGATTTTAGCACCAAAAATATACTTAGAAATTCTAAAACATACAGACTTCTAACATTTTATATTTGTGAACATGTACTTTTTATCTGATTCCTTTCTTCTATTTTCAATAGATAGATAGCTAAGATAGGTAGAATTCTAAAACAAGATAATTATCTGTTCTATCCACACCATATTTTCTTGCTACTCAAAGTACATTTTCCAGAATGACAGATAACATTCATATTTGGAACTTGAACATTTTGGCTTTCAGGAATAAAGATCTGTGCTCTTTATTTTGTTTCTGAAAATCTTTGCTGTCATTACCACTGCTTGTATAGTAAGTATGATGAAATAGTGAAATTTCTATAAATTAAAATGCTTATAAAAATGAAACTTGTGGATTTTGTTGCTGTTGTTTTTAATACTTGATTAAGCTACCTTAAAGTAATACATTTCTGGTAGGATGAAATTTCACGCGCCTCCATTTCATCAGTCTGATTAGATTTTCATTTAAGTCAAGTTTGTTCCAAAGCAGGGTTGAGTTCTTGAATTCAAGGTGTACAGTTCAGTGTGATTTTTTAATATATTCACAGAGTTGTCCAGGAGTCACTATTAATCTAATTCCAGAACATCCATAAAATCTCCAGTATTCATTAGCAGTCATTTTTAGTTCACATTTTATCAAAATTTTCTGAAACATTTTAAGTTTTTTCTTTTGGCAGCAACTTTTTTAAACAAAAGCCTCATCAACCTTAAAATGAAATTTTATCTGAGAAGAATACAATGGGATTATGTAATTACCAAATAATTCTTCTGAAACTTCTAATAAAAAAGTAAAAACTAAGCCAGCTTTGTAAAATCTTTCAT
Organism: Cuniculus paca; assembly: GCA_004365215.1. Taxonomy (NCBI): domain Eukaryota; kingdom Metazoa; phylum Chordata; class Mammalia; order Rodentia; family Cuniculidae; genus Cuniculus; species Cuniculus paca. The sequence continues at coordinate 6,418 of RJWT010004979.1, forward strand.
TTGTATTATATCTTCAGATAGTCTCGAAAATCCAAATTACTGATTTTTAAAAAATTTTTGATCCACAGTATCCATTGAATAATTTATATGTACTATATTGATATTAGAAGACCTTCAAATTGACAACGTAAATTCAAGGCTATGTACAGCCTAATACAAAGTAAAGAAACCCTCCCCATGGCCACCATGAAGACTGTTTGTTTGCTAATGTTGGAATTTTTTTAAACCATTACCAAAGCTTTACCAGAATTCATTTCACTAAATGATTTGGTGCTTTGTATTTTTACAGTCATTGCTGCTGTTAGCTTACCTCATAAGAAATGGATCAGAACGTGTTGTTACGAGTGCCAGAGAACACATTTATGATTTGCGATCCCTGGAAAATTACCACTTTGTAGGTGAGCAATAGAAAAACCTTATAAGCAAATTAAAACAGTAGTTGGAGTTGTCAGTCACCTGAACCAGCTTAGAAGCTTCTCCGCTCTAATTAGAATGTGACTGTTGCTGGTTGTGTGACGAGTGCAGAATCCAAGACGTGGGGCCCTAGAGTATTAATTAGTGAAGACAAGAACTTGCAGAAAAGACTGGCTAATAACAACAGAACCAATACAACATGAGTGTTCGGGTTTATATTAAAATATGCACTGGAGACTGGTCCCCTGTGGTGTCCATAAAGGAATAGCTTTAATCATATGGGAAGAAAAGGTTAGAGCTCCAAAACACACACATCTGTTTGAAGCTGGGTTTTTTTCCCCCTCCCACCAAATAGTATTTACTGTGCAAAGGCAGCAAGGCCAGAGTGTGTTTTGAATGTGAAAGAGGATAGAGAATGAAGCACATTTCATTTTGTAGTGTACCCTAGTTGAAATGACTTTAAAATTTTAGTTTTTCTACTATATGTAGTTTTGGTAATTAGTGTTCCCATACTTGTATTGGGGAAAGCAAGATATTTGCGGTGCTTTTCAGTCATGAAAATGTTAAAGTGGTTCTTGTTTTGATTTATTGTATTAAAATATGAATAGAAAACATTTAAAGATTCATTCATTTCATATGCTTATCATCAAGTAATGTTTTTCACTGGATTTTTAATAAACCTTGCATGGTACTGTCATTGGTGGTCCTTAAACGCAAAAGGCTTTTCAGAACTTGAAATTTGCCAGAGAGGAAACAACAGAGTTAAAAACCGTAGTCTAATTCTGGTTTTTCTTGTTTGTTTTTTCTCCTCCAGATATTAAAGTTGGTTTGTTTTGTTTCTGGTTTTTTTTTTTTGTTGTTTATTTTGTTTTGTTTTTGGTACTGGGGATCGAACTCACGACCTCACACTTGCCAGGCAGGCACTTATGCCACTGAGCTAAATCCCAGGCCCCTAAAGTTGATTTCTTACTGAAGAACTATGGCTTTAGTTCTTTGTTTTGTTTTAAGGACTTTGCTACATAGTTAATGAATTCTTAAGGTTTTGTTTCTCTTTTACCATCCTCAAGATGAACATGGCAAGGATCAAGGTATAAATATTCGCCAGAAAGTGAAGGAATTGGTTGAATTTGCCCAGGATGACGACAGGCTTCGTGAAGAGCGAAAAAAAGCGAAGAAAAACAAAGACAAATACGTTGGGGTTTCCTCAGACAGTGTTGGAGGATTCAGATACAGTGAGTATCAAAGACAAGCTGGCACCTAAGCATTAGCTAAACTTCTTAATGTATTTTAAGAATCACTGAAATACCAAAGACCAAAGTGCTTTTTCAGTTTTTTTTAAGGAATATATAGACTACTAAAATATACGTGACACTCATTTTGACATAAATCATGGGAATCTTCCTGTTTTTATTGTGGATTGAAGAATATGATTTTTAACCATTAATGGATAATTAGATGTTACAAACTTTGAATTAATATAAAGAGAAAAGTGTATATCCTTATCTCTTAGGGTTACCATTCTTTAAAAAAAGATAAAAGGAAGTTTTTCTTGTATTTCAAAAATACATAAAAATACAAAGTTGCATCAACAGAACTATCTTTCTAATTTGAAACCAGTTTTACTCATATTTTTGACCAAAAGCATAAGTTTCTATAAGACAATCCAGTCTCAGTCTCTCTTCCCATAATTAAGCTGTATATAATTTGTTTTTAGTTTTCTTTTCTTGCTTTTTTTGTTTTGTTTTGGAGTTTTTGTTTTGTTTGTTTGTTTTTATTTTTCGAGACAGGGTAGTTCAGGCTGACCTTGAACTCACTAAGTAGCCTGGGCTGGCCTCCAACCCTGGTGATCCTCCTGTCTCAGCCTCCTGAGTGTTGGGATTGCAGCACCAAGCAGTGTATAATTTGATACAGAAAAAGATGATTGATGGTATTCTCAGTTTTTCACCTGAGGTTATTTGCTTTGTTCCTAACACATTTACAGGCAACTAGAACATTCACTTCTAATGCATGTTGTTAATGTAATAATACACAAAGGCATAGTAGTTGGTTGAAATACATGTACAAAAGTAACTTCCACAGTGTGTCCCTTTGGCCTTGCCTTTTCTTCTGCAAACTCCAACCAGGATTGTTTTCTGTATATACAAAACAGGCCAATGCTATGCACCTTAGCAGTTGCTTACTGTGGGTCTGTCGCTCCCTCTTTCCATGTCTAGGTTGATTTATATGTGGCCTACATTGACATCTTGGAACACCTTTGATGGAACTGCGTGTAAATCTGCTGTTACATTTTGTAATTACCTAAAAGATCTCAGTCCTTTGCTCTTTTGCTTTCCTACCCTCAGAAAGATACTGCTTTGCACTATCTGTTGTTTCTAACAGCAGAAAACTTTCCTTTTTTATGTTGAAGCTCCTTGTAAAATTCAGTTCATGAATTGGACAAGACTCTTTCTCTTAAAGCATTTAAATATGTTTTAAAGTTATTTCTGTGAGAGGGAGAAATTGAATTGGACAAGATTATTTCTCTAAAATAAAGCATATTTAATTGGACAGGACTTTTATGAATTACACAAAAATATTTCTATTAAATAAAGCATTTAAACATGTTTTGATGTTGTTTCTGTAGGAGAATAAGAAATCAGATTACTTATCCAAGTGATTATTTTATTCCTTAGGTTTTTCAGTGTAGCTGTAGCAGTTAATGTGTTTTTAAATAGAAGTTACTGTATGCAGTTCATTTTTTTCATTATGCTTGCTTCTACCCTTTTTTTAAACTAGCACAATATATAATTATGTCAGATAAATTTAGAAAATTGAAGTTTTCAGGCTCAATCACAGCCAAGTAATTGTAGGATCAGTATTAGAAGGTGGAGTTAAACAACCTGTGTGTTTGTAACACATAATTTGTTTATTAGTAGTGTTTTTGAGAGTGAACTACTCAACTTCAGCTGTTTTGTCTTCTTTCATTCTTATATAAGATAATGTTTTAGCACTCTCCCCTCTCGTTAGCACTGATGCAGTATGATACCCACTACACTGATGGTTTTCATGTGTTTTCTTTGTGCTGTATTGGCAATGAAATGTGCACAGCGATTATTGGAATAGTACCCCCAACCCCTACGCCCCAGCACTGGTGACTGAGCTACCCCTGCCTCTTTGGCTTTTCTTTTGCGGCAGGGCCTCCCTGAGTTTCCAGCCTGTGCTTCAGCTTGAGCTGCTCCTCACCTCAGCTTCCAGAGTGCTGGCTTTATAAGCACACACCACCACACCCAGCTAAACTCACTTACTTTTTAAAAACAACCCTGGTTTAAAATTTGTTACTTTACCATGTTTTTCTTAAGTTGGTGGTCACTTCCAGATTTAGTACTTATATTGTTTGGTTTGGGTTTGGGTTTGGGTTGGGTTGGGTTTAGTTTTTTTGTTTCGTCTTGTTTTATTTGGTGGTGCTGGGAATTAAATCCAGGACCTGGCACATCTTAGGCAAGCACTCTGCCACTCAGCTGTACTGAACTCTAGTACATGTATTTTAAACTTCTCAAATTTTACAGAAAGTTTAATCATGAAATTTCAGTAGGCAGTTCAGTAAAATGGATTTGTACAGTCTCCAAAGGGTATGTATGCCATCAGAACTTGTTAACAAAGTCTATGAGCTACCTTTTGGGATTTTATTGTTTCTCATTTCCCTTTTCCTTTTCTTCCCCACCTGCCTTAGTTTTCAACATTCTCTCTTTTTTTTAAAGAAACATCTTTTGATTTCTCTATATTCTTCTCTCGGTTCTTAAGTTGAATTTGGACATGAAAATGGAAGGGTTAGTGTTTCATAATCTTATCTTTCCACTGGGCTCCTAAAGGCAAGGACTAAAAAGATCTTGACTTTGTGGGCTTTTACTCATTGCCATGATCTTTTCCCTTCATCCCCAAATCATGCAGGGGCTTTCTAGGTTTTACTAGTCCCAGCTTGTATTTCCAATTGGTCTTTGAGTATTCATCATTATTTGAAGCTACTTGAAAATACTTTATGATTGTAGCGTGTGAGTTTTGGTAGTTAGAATATTTTCTTCTTTTTAGCAATTATAAAATTCTTCCCCATGCCCTCGAAATCCACTGAATTATTTTTCTGATTGATACTAAAGAGTGACAACTGCCACAGCTTTGCAGCATATTGTGACATGTAGCATCCAGGAAGGTGTTCCTTTGGTTAATTTGTTTGTTTTTGGTGGTGTTTTTCTTTATTTGAGATAGTGTCTGTCTGTATTGTCTAGGGTGGCTCTTGGTCTCCAGGAATCTTTCTGCCTCAGCCTCGCCTCACAAGTAGCTGAGACTACTGACACATGCCAGCTTCGCTTTCTATTTTTTAAGACACTGTTATTGTTCCGTACTTTTCAACTTTGAAAAACCATTAAGAGACAGAAATGAAATATAATGCATTAAATGGCTTTTGAAAAACAAAAAGATTTCCATTAACTCTTTTGCTTGTAGAGCTTGTGTTGATTTTTGTATTTTCTATTACTCCTTTCAGTAGCCTTTAGGAACTTTTGAATGCTTCACATTAAGGTTGTGAAAGTTTTTATAAAGAAAAGCTTTTGAATCTGCATTCCTGCCACTAAATGACTAGCATTACATGCTGTGCCTTGCTGTAATTGTGTTGATTCAGCACTGTAGGAGCTTTCTGTTTTCCTTTGAAAATGATTTTATTATGAGGGAAAGGTTCAGAAATAAAGGCTGTACCTACCATTTGAATTTAATGTCCTTAGAGTTGCTTCTTTTTTTAATGTGTTGTATAGGTGAAAGATATGATCCTGAGCCCAAATCAAAATGGGATGAGGAGTGGGATAAAAACAAGAGTGCTTTTCCATTCAGTGATAAATTAGGTGAACTGAGTGATAAAATTGGAAGCACAATTGATGACACCATCAGCAAGTTCCGGAGGAAAGATAGAGAAGACTCTCCAGAAAGATGCAGGTATTAACATTGTCTCCAGGGTCTCCTGAAAAAGCTGCTCAATTTATGCTGCTGGGTTTTTATTTGAGGTATTAGCATTTCTGAAGTTCAGTTTTATAAAAAAGAATTAGACTTTTTTAGTGGGGTCTTAGGTTCACAGAAAAACTGTTCATAAAGTGTAGAGGTTACCATGTACCCACCTCCTGCCCCACAGTTTCTCCTGTTGACAACATCTTGCATTAGTGTAGAATATTTATTAATTTAGAAAACCCATATTGATGTACGTATTGTATTAAACCAGATAGTAAGCTTTCACAAATGCATGATATTTACATTATTGGGTTCTATAGAATAGTTTCACTGCTGTGAATATGCCCTGAACAAAAATAGAGAGTAGCTCATGATTTTACTAAGTCATTCTTCCATAGGCCATACTAGTTTTCCATACATACATCCAGTTTTAGTGCACATGTGCTACTCAAACAAGCAGTTTAGAGATGTTTTTAAGGTTCTAAGCATTCTTGCTGTTTGTAGTGATACTCCTTCTGTAATGTCTTTGTCCATTTATTTCTACAGTTGATCACATGCCCTGTATGTTTTATTTCAGGTGTCTTAGTTTCCCCCAGTAAAAACTCTTACATGTTATTTTAAATTTGGATGTCAGGTGATCCAGGAATTTAAAGATACTGTTGAATAAAACAAAGGATTTGAAATTTCACTCTTCATGATTCTGTCTGTGTGTGTGTATGTGTACATATGTGCATGTATTTTACTGGAAATTGAGCTCAGAGCCTTTGCTCTGATCTGCATTTCTGACCCTAGAAGTTTTTGAGATGGGATCTCATTAAGTCGCTAAGTTGCCTAGGCTGGGCATAAACTTATTGTGATCCTCCTGCCTCTGCCTCTTAGAATACTGGAAGTACAGGTGTATGTGGTTGTGCTGAGCTTCCTTTGATGTTTTATTATGGTTCTCTGCCAGTGTACACCAGAAAAAACATTCCAAATGGCCTTTGAACCAAAATTTTTCTAATGTAGACCTCTATTTTCATACACTTCATTTTCTGATGTTAGGCAGTTGAATTTAGTATTACATAGGATAATACATGGAATTTTGCAGCATCTGGTTTTTCCTTATCTACCACTAAAGCTGTAAGCTAGTTTTTTTGCTAATTTAAAGGACATCGTTTTGCAAGACTTTTATTATTTCTGCCTCACTATACAGTATTTCTATTAAATGAAGTGGAGCAAGGACTTTACCTTTACTTTACCTTTACAGATTTTTAATCAAAGTTGCATGGGACCTCTGATAGGTTAGCAATACTCATTCAAAGTATGTGGACCTGCCTAAAGTAACACAATAATCGATGAAACTGTACCTTTAAATGTATTCTTATAATTAAATATCATCTTTTTTCCTAAACCAGAAATACCTTGATAATTCATTTTTAGAGGCCATCAAATGTACAAACAAAAATACAATTTTGAAACAAATTCTTAACTGTTTAGTGTCTTTTCAGTGTTTCCATATTGAATTCTTTTTCATAATTCTAGAATATGGTCTTTAAAGGGCAGAGTTTAATACATTGCCTGTATTGTGCAACTATGTTTCTAGCTCCTTTAAATACTAAGCGTATGCATATAATAAGTATATATACTAACAGACACTGCTAACATTTTCATTCCCAACATATGAAAACTTTGGGAAAACCGTGCCTACTTAAAACATTCTGTGCTCTCCCCGCCCTGCCTCCCCATTAATGTTTTTGAGGCTTGTGTAGCTGTTCTTGGCTTTTTTTGGAAAGCACAATGACCATATATTCTGTTGATATTTCCTGAAAAAGTATGAGAATTGGAAAATGTCAGCAGGTTAGAGATACAACTATGTATATTCTTATGTCGTTACTTTTTTTCTTTTGCCTTTCCATCTTCATTATTTTCTTTTCTTCCTTTTCTCCCTACTCTTTATTTTTGCTGTTTTTCTCTTTTTTCCCCATCTTACCTTTAAAACAGGATTTACAGGAGTTCCTAAATCATTTATATAGAATATTCACATTTAAAAAATGAAGATACACCAAATATAATTTCTCACAGTAATGATAAGGACACAGTGACTTTTCTTCATGTTGAATTGTTTGTCAGAGAACAGATTTTTAATCAAAGTTGCATGGGACCTCTGATAGGTTAGCAAAATTTCAGCCTTTTTGTTCATTATTAGAGTCAGGAATTCTTGAACACTGATAACATAAAAAGGTTCTGTTTCATTGTGTGCTAGTCAGATTTATATTCTGAACTTTATAAAGAAATCCTGTGCTGAAATAAAATTAGACATCAAAAAGGTAAGGAATGCCAACTACTTACTGGGTTGATGGTCGGAATATTTAGGTCATTTGTTATTGAGAAATTATTAAGTCGCTCTTGGCCACTTGCCAGAACTTACATACAGGTTCCTTAAAATGCTTGTGTATAAAAACAGCCCCTTTGCTCTGTGTGGGAAGCTGTTTTTTTTAATCCTTGATTTATACAAGTTCTAAATTTGTTTGTATTTAAGTAGAAATTGCTTTATATTAGTCTCAGTTAAACTGCATCAATAATAGTCATAGTTTAAAGGAGAATTTTAAGCATTTTATTCCAAAACATTTAATATTAAACTGCTTACTCAAAAAATTAAATAATATAGGTAATGAAACATATTTAAGGTTCTCTCTTTCTTTTTCTCTTTGTCCTACTTGCATCCAGAAAAAGAACCTGAAATCTTACTACTGGAGAACAAATACTGCTAACGTTTTCATTCCCAGCATATTTTTTTCTTTACACTGTTCAAAAAGAAAAAAATTGGTGGGGGGGTTGCAATTGAAACTATTTCAGAAACATTTTCAGTATAGTTAAGTTTCTATAAAACAATTTACATAGTGCCATAAAGTTTTGATACAGTAGTAAAATAAAAGCACAGTTGTAAAGTACATTATCTCATATTTTTCTGCATTTACAGATAAAGAGTATAATCGTTTGAATTCAAATAGTATAATATTTTTAAAGTATCCCTTGAAATTGTGATAGTTTATCATATGTGCATTAGTATTATGAGAGTTGGTGATGTTGTGTTATAAAAGTGGAAGTGTAACCATTTGCACACATTCATTTCAAAAAAATGGTCATCAAATGCAGATATTTGAAATAACGTCTTAACAGTAGATCTTTCGTCTTAGTATTTAATCTTTTAATTAAGCTTTCAATCTATAATAAACAAAACTGAATTATTTTAGACAGTTTTTATTTATGCATGCTTATGTAAATACTTTTTTGTAGCAGTGTTTCAGACTTAGCTAGGGAATTCTGTGCCCCACCTCCATATTCACATCTTTATTCACATCTTTATTATTCATCTTTATTCATCTTTATGCTTAGATAACACTCTGTTGATCCCTGTCAAATAGTCAAAGTGTGAATTCTTGGAGTTACTGCATTTGAAATTCTTTAACTCAAATCACTGAGGACTACATTTTAAAATAATCCCAAGTCTTATTATTTTGCTTCATTTTTAATATCTTTTAGTGACAGCGATGAGGAAAAGAAAGCGAGAAGAGGCAGATCTCCCAAAGGTGAATTCAAAGATGAAGAAGAAACTGTGACGACAAAGCACATCCATATCACACAGGCCACAGAGACCACCACAACTAGACACAAGCGCACAGCAAATCCTTCCAAAACCATTGATCTTGGAGCAGCAGCGCATTACACAGGGGACAAAGCAAGTCCAGATCAGAATGCTTCAACCCACACACCTCAGTCTTCAGTTAAGGTGGGAATGACAGGAGGTTGCACATTACACATGGTTTATTTTTATAAACTACTTTTAGAATTCCTATATTAGTCAACTTGAGCATTTGTAACCAATCATATTAATTATAGATCACCTGGCATATGTTCCTTGGTCTGTAGTAGCAAGAAATTTCTGTGGGAGAAGAAGCCTATCCATTTTCCCAGTGATTTTTGCATGTACTTTCTAGGAAAGTAGAAATGATACTCTTGGTTCACTGGGGAATGGTTGTGAATCAGAGTGATGCATCTGTTCCCATCTAGATACTGCGCAGCTTCATTCACTAAGGAAAACACAAAGGAATATTTAGAAGTTTTCAAAAATGACAACAAAGTTAGGTATGGTGGTGCACACCTGTAATCTAGCACTCTGGCAGGCTGAGTCAAGAGTGTGAGCTCGAGGCCAGCCTGGGGTACATACTAAGTTCAAGACCAGCGTGAGCTCTGTAGTGAGACACTGCTAAAAAAAAATAATAAAAAGATCAGAAGAGGGACAAAAGAAACTGATAGGAGAAATGATCTCATTTCACATTGAGATAGTGCCTGTAAAGGGAGGCCTATTTGCCTTGTGGTCATTACTGATCAGAGCTAAAAGACACTGCCTCTTGTACCTTCATTTTTTTATTCACCACAGAAATGAAACCAACTGCCAGATAACTGGCCGTAAGCTAGTCTTTCACACAGAAATCCGTCAAAGGGGAAGTTTGCTCTGGAAGGTTAAGTTGCTATTTCTGTCATTATTTTTGCCCCTACCCTTACCCAGCACATATTTCCTTACAACAGAATTGAAAAGCTGGGGGAAACACTTTTGTAATGTATCCAGCAAATTGTAGTTGACTCTAAACATAAAGTTAGGCCTACTTGCTGGCCAAGTCTTTGCCAAGTCTCTTCTGGACCAGTGTATAATTTTCATACATGTGGGGTTGTTGTTGGTTTTTTTTTTTAGGTGGGGTTGTTTTGTTTTCTTTTGTTTTAGTTTTGCTGATAACCTCATAAGTATCCAATCCAACTTGCGTTTTAGTTAAAGAGAGAAAATAGCTCTCTTTTGTATTTGTGGTCTCAGGCTTCCCCTCTTGGTGTAGACAGTCTTAGCTAAGTGATTGCTATATAGGATCTGATAGGTAGTCATAATAATTAATAGCCAAACACGTGGGCCTGTCATAGAGAATTCATACTCATATATGGTTGTGTGAGGAAAATCATTTTTTACAATAATTTTTATAATTTGTGAATGTTATCCCAAAGTATTTTAAATATTATGTTTGGGAATTGCATCTTTCCCTACTGCCTCAATTCTAATTCAGCGTGTATGTATTGAACATAGAAGGCATAGCTGTCAGCGTGCTTAGCACTGTGGAGAAGCTGAAAATAGAAATCCAGATTTCATCCTTAGTTTGGGAACTAAATATAAAACAGATGTCAAGTTATATCAGACAACATAGAATTTTACTAGCTTGTGATGTATAAATAAAGCTTTATAAAGTTCATAGAATTTTAGTGCTAGATAGGAATTTGCCTACAACCCAGTGGGTATCAGTCTTTGTAAGGAGAACTTTGTGTGAATTTAAAGAGCAGAATCTCACCTTGGACAGTTACAACTTACTTTGTTGGGATTTTTTAGTGATTCTGATAATGTAGCATCAAGAATTAAGTGGGAGTCTGGGAGTTGTATTTTCCAGATTGAAATGCAGTAATGAAAGGAATGAATTAGAAAACAATATGAATGTTAAGGAATTGTACAGTGCTGGGAATAGAATTACTTAATGCTTATTCCTTTCCATAAAGATTTTTCTTTCAGAAAACTAAATCTGTCCTTGTTTAGATAATTTTACAAGTGTATGTGTCTAAATTGGGAATTATAGGTAGGTAGAATTGATTTTAGAAAAGAATTAGTAGAAATAATACATAATTACGTATTTTTTTCAGACTTCAGTGCCTAGCAGCAAGTCATCTGGTGACCTTGTTGATCTGTTTGATGCCACCAGCCAGTCAACAGCAGGTAACCTTCCACATTGGTGTTTTGTTTTGTTTTGTTCTGTTTTTTCTTTCTAAAAACGTTGGTTTTAATCATTTATATACTTGTTATAATCAATGTGAAACTAGTGAGCTGTGAGCAGTGTGGGGGGAGAAGTGTTCAGTTGCCTAAAACAATGGAGACCTGGTGCTTAAATATTTGATAATTTAGCAATCTCTCAGTCCTCTTATTTTCTTTATCTCCTATAGCCTTTAGCATTCTTGGGAAAATACTCTGTTGATATTTTTGTTTACCTCCTTACATATGCACTTATTTCTTAAGGTTTTCCCGTAAAAGTAATACACCTGGTTGTACATCTTTTTCTGACCCTCAGACCTAGCGAAACCTCTTTGTGGTCGCTTATAATTAAATACTGATGATAGTATCCTCATATCACTATAACATAACTTAGATTTTAATAACTCCTTATACCTTCTGTGTTTAATTAATTAATAATGAGTAGTATTTCAAGATATAGTAAACTTTCTGAAGTTTTCCATGATCAAAGATTTTGGAAGCTTCATAGTTCTCATTTTTAATCTTTTAAAATAAATTTGGAAAAATAAAATTTACATTAACACTGCTACCTTTGATTTCTTTCTCTGAAATATTTGCTGCTTTGCTTGCTTTACTGACTTTCCCTAGCTCTCCTTTCCAACCACTAGTATTGGAGGTTGAGCCCAGGGCCTTCACACTGAGTGACAGTTGTAATCCATTTTTTAAATTTCGAGACAGAGTATTGCTAAGGTGTGCAGGTTCAGCTCAAACTTCTGATCCTGCTGCCTTCCAGAGAGCTAGAACCACAGATCGGTGCCACCAGGTCCAGCTCCCTAAGTCTTAATTATTACTCTCCACATGGATATGCCTAGAGTTTGTTTGCCGTTCAGTTCATTTATCCAACGAATACTTTTTGAACTAGACACGAATCTGCTTGTAAGAGTCAAGAAATACAACTTCTGTTTAAAGACAGTTTTTCCAAGCCTATTTAAATTTCATTTTCCATCAAAATTTAGACCAGAAAACTTGGGGTATGTTATTTCCCTATTACTTTATACTAGGAGTGAGCTTACAGGACTCCTAATTTGACCTGGTTTCCAAGATCCTATGGTTCCTTTCCCCTTTTTTCTCTAACCATAACTGTTCTTAACATTTTTCTTTAATCTTTATTGAGTATAATGCCCAAGGTTACAAACAACTACATTAGTTGTTTAACAATTTATATACTGTCTTTTTGAATGCTTAAGATTTGATCTGTAGTACTAACTAGTAGTTAGCATGTGGTCATATAATACAGACATAGTGTCACACAGTATCAATTATTTTGGACTTCCCAGCATGAAATATTAATGAGCCCCTTTCATGGGTCTGTGGAAAGTTTTAATGGAGCAGTCACTGAAGAATTAACTAAGAAAGTCAGATGAGTGGATGTAACTTTTTCCCTCCATGATACCAAGATTGCTTTGAACAGAGAGAATTATTAAATACTAACATGCTTCCTTTTGCTTGGCAAGAAACCTTTTGAGTGATTTTTCTTCTCTAATGCAAATAGTAAGGTTGACTAATTAAATAGAAATAGCAGTTAAAATTAATTCAGTAATTTAGAGCAAAGTCGGACTGAAATCTGAAAGGCTTCTTACCTTATCCTTTATCATTATTGTCTAAAAACAACTGAATGCGGCTTGACATTAGAATTATTTTTTCAGAGTGGTCTTCTATTTTAGTGTGTTTAACCAGTTACTGTGGATCTCAGTACTGACTTCAGTCAGTACATAAATTTAGTTACCCCATCTTTATTTAAATATTTTAATAATATATTTTAAATTGAGTTCTGCAGTGAAAAGAAATTAGATATTAAATCTTTAGCATCTACATAAGAAGGTGTAAGAATCTACCATATTAACATTGCTACTTGGTATGTCATTTGGGTGTCATTTACCAGATGTGCCCATATTTATAATAGTAGCACCATGCAAGTAATATGGGCACAAACTGTAAAACTAAGTAGATGTAGCATCTGTACTGCTTATCAGATAAATATCTCTTTTCAGAAAATGCTTAAAATTTTTAAAAATGTATTAGTACATTCTATTTGTTACCATCTTCAAAAGTAGAATATCATTATAGATTATCTCACCAAGTTTAAAATTACACAGATGAAACCTTGTACTTACAGTCATCAGGATTTACTAGAGATTATCTTGATAAGTGTCCCATTATGGTGATGTTCATTTAAACTCTGTACTTAAATGATGTTTTGATGTCTTATATACAGCACATTTCTTAAACATTTTAAGAAATGCATAATTTAAAATATTTAGAAATAATTCAATTAGAATGGCAGAGCCATTCTTTTTTTTTTTTTTTTAGTATAAAGCTAGTTATCTTCTTTCTCCTTTTATAATTAAACAATCTAGGTCTTGATTAACATACTATTATGTATTTCTAGAACAATAAATGAGATTGAAGAGGAAGTATATTATTGTCAGTACAACTAAAATATTTTTGGTATTACAAGTTTAAAAAAATTTTAGAGGACTACCCATAATTTTCATTACATTTGAACCTATTACTTTGTACTCACTACTTTTACATGACTTATAAACCAACTTATTACATCCTCTGTAGACCACATTGTATTAGAATTTGGATAGAGGTTGTCTTCTAGTTTTAAGCCAAGATTACTGAAAATTAGTTTGTTTAGTATATTCTTCTTATCAATTATTAAAAGTGTTGCATGCTTACTGTAGAAATGTGAAAAAAGTTTCACCTTAACTTAGACACATAAAGTGAGCCATTAATAACTGAAAATTCTTTTGGTAAGGAGAAAAATTCCTTATAGATTATGAATACTTTTAATCATTATTTATTATTGTATTTTTTCATTTCCTTTTGTAGATATTAGAATTTTTCATGGATTAGTTTGCTTAATGTAGTCCAGACAAAATTCTTTGTTAAAGAAAATTTCCATTTGTAGTTTAAGCACTGTCTGACCATAACCATATTTTTCTTGTTCATGGAATTGCTTTGGAAAATACATGTTCCCAGCTGGTGATTGTAAATAACCTCCTTGCTGCCCTGAAAAAGCAGATGGAAATGGTTCATTTATAATGACAGCTCTCGTGTGGGAATCATGAAAGATAGCTCTTGTGAAAATTAGCAGTCTTCCACATGCAGCAATTTTTGGTAGACTTTTTATTTGTATTTCCTTAGATAGAAGTTATCTTGGGGAAAATGCTTAAGCACAGAAAATTTTTGTTGAGCTTTAAGCATTGGTATGTATATCATGTTTGTATGTATTGCCCCTCAGGGGACAGAGAAACTTTTTCTAAATGAAATAAAGACATTTTTTATTTTTCAAACAGTAAGTCAAACCGGCTTCTATTTGTAAAATAGCTATGTGCTTGTTTCTCCTCTCTCAGTATTGTTAAATTAGTCATGTTGAAATCAAATTCCCAGTAGTGTGTAATGAGAGGAATAATATTGTGTAGGTAAATTGTGAAAATTCTGTAATTTAGTGTAGGTAGAGCAGCAGAATAGTCACAGTGTATGTTTTTATATGAAATACTAAATTCAGGAAAAGTAAAAATAAAATTCACCCATTTTAAGTTGTGATCTGTGGTAGTGCTTTTATCTGCAGTATGAATTTTCTTTGTAGCTTAGACTAGTCAAGATTAAGACAATCCCTACTTGTCATAATAACTTACTGATGTTTATCCACTGCCTGGATGAAGCAAATTAAAATAATCTCATCTCCACATTTTCAAGTCCCTTGATGTTATAATAATTGATTAACTATCATTCTGTTACCCAACAGTACACTTTGATCAATATTTTTAATGTGAAAGGACATTACAGAAAACAAACTTAAGAATATTAGGCAACAACTGTTTGCAACACTCATTTCTCTGCTAGTTAATTATTAATATATATTCTCATTTATAAGGCTTAAACCTCTAGCTCACTAGTCTTTTGTCCTCCTCATCACATTTTATCATGATATGTGCACTTTTAAGGAAGAGAAAAGCCATTTTGCTATTACCACTTGAATGAATTAAAAAGACCTGAGCTATAGTGTTGGTGAGAGTAGAGAACCTGTGTTGGTATTAGTTCGCTGATGAGTGAGAATGATATACACATGAACATGCCTTTGTACTATTGACGGAATGAGGAATTAGTTATGCCTGCTGATAATTGACTACAGAAAATGTGCCTTAAAAAGAAATAGCAAGTACACATGTATCAGAATCTGATTTGTTCCTTTTGTGACTGCTGGCCATTTATTAAGGAGAGATGGTTCTAGTTTAATTAACCCAGTTGAGTATAGCAGATGGGGCAGAATGTCTTGCAGCGATAAGACGATTCAGAAATGGCACCAGATGTTGGAAGCTGTCCCTGGTGGTGTTTGAGTGCAGCCCAGATGTTCTAGTCCCACCTGGCTAGTTTCTAAGCACTGCAGGCTAAGCAGTTGTGATGTAACCTATATAATGTTCACATAACACTAAAAGCACCATAATTGAGCGGCTGCTCCAGGCTTCTAAGGTTGTGGTTCTTCCAAGATGGTATCTTTAAGGACAGTCAGAAATAAAGACAACTACTTAAAGTTTTAGACCTTTCACTGTTTCATTGATAATTAAAGAAAACAGAGTGTTAAAATTTGAAATAAAAACACCATTTTCTTAAAAAAAAAAAGTTGAACTATTACTCAAATTGTCGATAAAAGTACATGTCTTTACCCATTTAGTGTTTACAAAAAATAAGAACTTCATGAGAATAGGATGTAATGCACACAGGTTGATTTGCAGGCATAAGGTTTCTTTCTTATTTAAAAAAATTTAAGCATATAGAAAATTTGTTTTGTTTTCTTTTTCTGTCTACTTCTTGTTCTTTCTTTATAGTATAACCATTTGTTCTATGTTATTTGAAAGGCAGTTGCAAGCACCATAATTTGCCCTAAAATATTTCAGTTTATATTTCCTTACAAGCACATTCTCCTTTGTAATCATAATATAATTATACTGGAAAGTTTAACATTAAAAATACTATTCTATTAGTGTATCATATCACATTGATATTTCTCAATTTAGGGTTTTCCATATTTCACTTTTTTTTAAAACCAGAGGTCCAGTCAAGGATTAATTCATTTACTTGTGTGAATATCTCATTCCGTAGCATTGTTTTACACAGGTTTAAGTATCCATGGAAGAGTCTTATCAAGACCGTAATTGACTAGTAAATTGTATGCCCACATTGGATAACTTTAATCGTAGATGTGGTATCATCTTCCTGCATCTAAGACTGAGGAATGTGCAACACTCTGAGATCCTACAAGAAACATTAGTTAAAAACCTAGGTCAAGTAGTTTCTACATGGGGCTTGGGGCCCTACTGTATATATTTTTCATGTGATGCTAAAACGTCTTCCTGAGATTGCTTGCAATTGTTCTCTATTTCTAACAGCTTAACTTTTCCCTCTCTTAACTTCTAGGAGGATCAGCTGATTTATTTGGGGGATTTGCTGACTTTGGCTCAGCTGCTGCATCAGGCAGTTTCCCTTCCCAAGGTACGAGGTGATTTGACGGCCAGACTTACAGAAATGGTGAAAGGTTATGAAATATGTAACTCCCTGTCCCCTAAATTACCTTCTTTTTATCATTTTTATCCTTGTGGTAGTTATAATTCATAATTCCTAAGTAGTTTATTCACCGTGTATTTTGGGAGACCAGAGTTTTAATGTGCCAAATGAATTACACTATTCAGATACCTCTAAAGAAAATTGTCCATATTCATATATGACTCTGGTTTAGCTGTGGAGGGGGCAAGGTGAATAAGTATAAGTAATCTTGTTTTTGTAAAAAAAAATGCTATGCTTTATATTCAGTTTATATGATTTTTCAGGAATGAAACTTACTAATTTTCTAAAACTAGAAATAATGCTACTTGTCACAATTCTTTAAAAGGATAAAGCAATACCTACAGAAATATATCAAATGCAGACTAAATTCACTATTAAATATCTTTTCATGCAGGTTGTGAAGAGATTATGATGTATGTCTTATAAAATCTGTACAGTTCAGAGTTAGAGAATATTTTTGGTGTGTTTTTTGTTTTTAGGGGGTTTTTTTGTTTATTTTTGTGGCACCAGGGATTGAACTCATGACCTCGCACTTGCCAGGCAGGTGCTTACACCACTGAGTTAAATCCCTGGTCCTTTAGTTAGAGAATATTTAAAAATTTAGCTGTAATAATCATAAATATGAAGTGAGGCAAGGAGGAAAAATATAATGTAACTGAATTAGTCTTATTCATTACAAGTACAATAATCTATTGCTATTGTATTAAACTGGATTAAAATTTATATTTAGTATTGTCTGATTTAGGTTCAACAGGATTATGAATAAACATGTATTATCTTTTAATATGGTTAGGGATTATTTCTGTAGCCTACTTTTATAAATTCCAAATATTTCACAGAGATAAAAATTTTTGAGTAATTAACTACTTCATTTTGGAAGTGTGATTACACCTTTTAAGGGTTGATACCTTACTTTAAGCAAATCAGAAAGAAAAATAAACATTGCCCTAATTTTACAGTCTCCCTTTGTAATTCTCAAAGTTTCTGTGTATGTAAAGTTGCCTACAATGCAGATAATTGGAATATGTTAATATTGCCTAAGTGATGCATCTCTTCATCTGTGTGCATGTGATTAATACAACCTGATCACCATTGCACAGGGGGCTGAAACTGTTACAACAATGATTAATCATTTCAGAACAATGTATGCCCCATTAGAAATCTCTTCCTCCCACGATTAATCATTTCAGATGCTGAGTTTTCAGACGGGGAAGTACGTTTTGCCCCAGTTTTCCTTCATAGTCTACTTTATAGATCAAGTAAATAAAAATAATCAGCATAACGTTTACATTTACCCAGCAGCCTTACTTAAATGAGTTCAAATTGTTTAATGTATAGAACTAATTTTAAAGCTCTTTAGTCTCTTTTGTAAAGAAGATCAAAGACATATTTTTGTAAAACTTCAAGGTAATGAATATTAGCACACTTCTTACATTAAATTGTTGGTAGAACTTGGGGCTTCTAAGTACACTGTTTTATCTTTTAAGAATGCTTACATTTTAATATGGTAATAGATGCGTATACTACTAAAGACTTCATGTTATTGTTCTCTCCTGGTACTTAGCATAATGAGACACAATACTGCAGTGGTTGGTTACCTTTTAGGCTAGACAAAATGTATTCCCGTGTTGTAAATGAACCAGGAGTGCAAAGAGATGGTGTTAATTAACTTAGAAATACATACTATTCGCTTTCACATGACAGTTTTTATTGTAGAATTTTCTTCACCTTTTGCTTTTGCTTTTTCAACTTCCATTTACTCATATTTATCTGTCTTTTTTAAGGAAAGGCGTATCACTTAGGCATATTTCATATATAACCTACTTTAAAAATAATTCTCTCATTTACCTTTAATAATCACTGTATTCCAAATAGTTAACATTATGTAATTAGGCTTTGTGGAATTGACTTCTATTTTTATGTGGCATGCCAAAAGAGAAGGCAGTGCAGTGCCTTGGCTCTCACCTGGACTTACCCATTTGATAAACAGTAACCCATCTTAAATGACACTTAGTATAGACTAAATTATTTAACCTTCACATTGTAAATTTTTAAAGTGAGGCACAGAGAGGTTAACTAATTCACTCAGGTTCACACAGCTAGTTAAGTATAAAATCTGTGCTCTTAACCAGTACAGTCTATCAGTTCGTGTGTTAACAGTTTTTATAGTGAATGTATTCAGCCTCAAACTTGTAATTATAATTTAAAGTATAGTGATGAGGCTTTGTAGTTTCTGCTTTTTTGTTGTTTTATTTTTAACGTTAGCACAAATTTCCTTTCTCTCTATTTAAATAAATTGAAGTCCTCAGTGAAACAAGCAGTGCACCTAGGGTTGTGCAGATTGTGCCTGTGGCCCTCTGCTGTCAAGGGGAACATAACCAAGTCAAAGAGAACTTCTTAAGAGAACGTTATTAACCCATCTCTTAATCTTAGTAGGTTTTCCCTCCATATTTTTCTGTGTTTTTTTTTAAATGAATTTAGAATCTAAAAAATTTCATGATTATAAATTATAGTGAAGTTTCTGTCTGAACCCTTCCAAATAGTGCATGAAGTCAGTAAGTTGACTTGTCTGATTTTACTGTCTCCTCACCTGAGGATTCAGGAGCTCCCCAAAAAAGCGTAACCAGTCTAGAATTTCCTTGTTGCTTTTTCAGTCCCAGACTATATCACATTGGTTTAGCTGGAAGCATATTTGATACGTAGACTTGGTTGAAAGGAAGTTTTTATGTTAGCTTCTATGTGTCACCTACAGACCTGCCAGGAGATACAGAAATTTGTTTTTTTTCCTTTGCCACCTTGTAAACACTAGTGTAATATTCATGAGAAAGAATAATGTCCAGATGGAGATGGTACCTGCAGATGTTAATCTGGATGGACTCTGATCAACTCTAATTGGTTTCAGTTCATAGATTGTTATATTCTGGACATTTCAGAAAGTTTCTTACCTTTATAGTTTTTTCTGCCTTAACAGCAACAAGTGGGAATGGAGACTTTGGTGACTGGAGTGCCTTCAACCAAGCCCCGTCTGCCCCTGCTGCTTCCAGTGGCGAGCTCTTTGGCAGTGCCTCCCAGCCAGCAGTAGAACTTGGCAGTGGCTCACAGCCAGCTTTAGGGCCACCTGCAGTGGCCTCAAATTCTTCAGACCTGTTTGATCTTATGGGCTCATCCCAAGCAACCATGACATCTTCCCAGAGTATGAATTTCTCTTTGATGAGCACTAACACTGTGGGACTTGGTTTGCCCTTATCAAGATCACAGGTAA
Source organism: Cuniculus paca (assembly GCA_004365215.1). Classification (NCBI taxonomy): domain Eukaryota; kingdom Metazoa; phylum Chordata; class Mammalia; order Rodentia; family Cuniculidae; genus Cuniculus; species Cuniculus paca. The sequence goes on from RJWT010004979.1 coordinate 26,493, forward strand.
GCCATCTGCTTCCCTTGGAAATTGTGATTTATAATCTTTGAGATACTTTACTTTAAATGATGGATTAATGTAAGAAAGATAAGCAAGCCCTTGGGGTGTGTGTGTGTGTGTGTGTGTGTGTGTGTGTATTGCCTTGTTGCTTAGGGATCAGTGTAGCCTGAGAAATGTGCTGTTACTGATTTTTGTCAGTGAGCAAATACGATAATGTATTTATATGAATTTAAAATGACTCCAGTGGCACTAGGCCACAAAATGTTATGTGGTCTATTGACCAAAACTCAAGTGGCACGTGACTGTGTGTGTCAGTTTTACACATTCCTTTTATCTCACACTTGTTTTACTGGTATAGTCATTTGGGTTCTGGAGGGCAAAGCCTTCTTACTCATCTGGTAGCTCATGTAAAGACAAGTTTGGCACCTTGCACAGAGGAGGGACATGCTGAAAATATGTTGAGTTAGAACAGATTAGTATTTCATAGTGTTTTTAAATTGTTTTTAATAAAAAGAAATAGATACAGTGGTAGCACGGTTTACGAACTTAATTTATTTCACAATTTTGGTGAAAATAGCTGCATTTGTGTTTGTGTGCAGTAGATGACTGTGTTAGTGTTTGTTACCTGATACAGAGTTTGCAAATGGAAGCAAAATTTTGCTGACCATTTTTGTTTGTGAACTGAATTGTTTGCAGATCAAAGTGTTTGTGAGCCAAGGTATTGCTGTATATTGTTTCAACCCTGGCAAGCATTCACTCAGCAAAATTCTGGTCATGTCATTAAAAATATTATTCATGGCAGACACAGTGGTGGACACCTGTAATCCCAGCACTTAGGGAGGCTGATACAGGAGGTTCAGAAGTTTGAGCCCCACCTGAGCAACTCCTGTTTAAAAAAATAGACTCCTATTTAAAAAAAAAAAAAGACTATTTAAAAAAAATCAGTCATTGTAAATAATCATCACTAATAATATAGAAAAATCACTCCCTCAAGTGGTGAATTTTTTTTCCTGTTTTGGGCCTGATCTACACTATATAAACTTCATATAGGCTGCTTATTCAGCTTTCATTTTCTTATCAAAAACAACTAAAGTGGGAGCTTCTTTTTTATAGAGTTAAATTTAAATTATCTACTACTAGCTTAGAATTTGAACAAATTCACAGTTGGAAAATAGGTGTCCAAGTTGTACCAGGAACTTGGCTATTTTGACTCAAGCTATTGAGAATATTTATGATGCTAATTACTCATCTTAATGTGTAGATTTTCTTGGATGTTAGGATGAAGGAGGAGAAGAAAAAAGCAGAAAGATGACTCTTTGTATAACAGAATTTAAACCTAAATTTTTATTTAATTGTACCTGTGCTATATTTCTTTGCAAAATATGTTTTAAATTTTTCTTCCTGCGCTATTCCTTCTATGCTTTTCATATTAGTACCCACTAAGCACCTTGCTACTTCCTTCAAAGTTCTTTCTCCAAAACTGACCTATATATGAAGCTCCATTAGTGTAGCTCACTTTATGCAGAAATGTGCACAAATCAGAGAGATGTCAGTAAGGACATGTGAAATGGAATTTGTTGTTTGATGATTGTACCTCCTATATGTAAAGTCATTCTGAATTCTCTTTTGTAAGAACAAATTTCCAAGATCTTTGTGATGGTGCACACCTGTAATCTTAGCACTTTGGGTAGTTGAGGCAAAGAGGATCACAAGTTTGAGCCTAGCTTGGCCAACTTGGGGACTTAGCAAGATACTGTCTCAAAATAAAAAGTGACTGGGGATATAGTTCAGTGTGAAGGCCCTGGGTTCAGTCCCCAGCACCACAGTAAACAAAGAAACAAACAAAAATTTCCACTTGTATATTTCTTTAAAACTATGCTAATCTGTTATTGGTAGTTACCCTGGGCATTTGCTAAGGAGAGGATCTTCTAGGCACTGGCTTACCAAAGAGTAATTGTTACTCTAGGTATGTATTTGGGTTTTTCAACTCCAAACTTGAGTGGGACTTCACGGCGACCTGAAGTTTGTGATTCAGGGTTTTGAAAACATTAGTATACAGCATTTGGGATTCTTTTTAGTTTCAGAAGCTTATTGTGATTAAACTGTCCTATGATCATCTTTGTAGGACAGATGCTTAATTTTTAGAACATTTCTTTATTTTTCAGCCTTTGCAAAATGTTAGCACAGTGCTGCAGAAGCCTAATCCTCTCTATAATCAGAATACAGATATGGTCCAGAAATCAGTCAGCAAAACCCTGCCCTCTACTTGGTCTGACCCCAGCGTAAACATCAGCCTAGACAACTTGCTACCTGGTATGCAGCCGTCCAAACCCCAGCAGCCATCGCTGAATACCATGATTCAGCAGCAGAGTAAGTTGCCTCAGCACATTCAGTTTTTTGTACTTCTGATCTTTGGCCCTGGTGCCAGGACTGCTTCAAGCCTTGAAATAAAAATACCTAACAAAAGCTGTGGTGAACTGTAGTTGATTGTGTATTACTTCAGTTCTTTCTGGGTGATGTTCACTTGATATCTCTTACCTCTCCTGGTACACTGACTGACTGTATTCTGGTCTTCTTGTGATAACATTCATTCTATTATGATGAGTTTTGGAAGACTGACCCCTAAAATAAAAAATTTTTACCATATAATTGTTTTGTAAATAATGATAGAGAAAAAAGCATTTAAGTTCTACAGTCTAGGGATAATCATTTTTTTTTCCATCTTTAAAAGTATTTTTAATGTGTGGGATCATTGTTTATATTGTTTTGTTTCTAGCTTTTCTCATTCAATATTAAGTTACAATTTTTCTTGCATTGAATATTCTTAGGAAAAAGTGTTTTTTATATTTTTAGTTATCCATCCTATAAGTATTCAGTTCTTTTGGTTAAATTGTTTTCAGTTTTTGTTACTCTAAGTAGTTCCGTTATGTTGTATAAATCTTTGTATTTGTGTTTTCCTTAGTATAATGTTCTAGAAATAATAAGTCAAAGGATATAAACTTTTTAAGGATTTTGGTAATATTAGCTCATAACAATACGCTAGATAAGATTCAACACTAGATTATGTAGCAATATTTTGGGGTCTTGTGTTTCACATTCTTAGTGTTTTTACATCTCTGAAACCAGTGTCAACAGCCACCAAATATTTCGTAAGAAAAAGCAGTGTAGCGGGGCATGCTGCTACATGCCTTTAATCCCAGAATTCAGGAGCCCAAGGCAGGAGGATCATGATTTCAGGACCAACCTGAGCTACAAATCGAGTCTTGGGACACCCTGGACTACAGAACAAGGCCACGTCTTAAAAATCAAAATAAAACATGGAATTAGTGCAAATTAATTGATTTCTCTTATAAAATCTCTGTAAAGGAATTTTTTGGGGCTAGAAATATTGATGTTAGGAAAATTGTGCTATTTTTCTCTTCTTTGAATGTTCAGAATTCATTTTGGTAAAGTTCTTTCGTCTTTGTTCTTTTGACAGATATGCAACAGCCTCTGAGTGTGATGACTCAAAGTTTTGGAGCTGTGAACCTCAGTTCTCCGTCAAATATGCTTCCTGTCCGGCCACAGACTAACCCTTTGCTGGGGGGCCCCGTGCCTATGAGTATGCCCAATGTGATGACTGGCACCATGGGGATGGCCCCTCTTGGAAATGCTCCAATGATGAACCAGAGCATGATGGGCATGAACATGAACATAGGGATGTCAGCTGCTGGGATGGGCTTGACAGGCACAATGGGAATGGGCATGCCCACCATGGCCATGACTTCTGGAACTGTGCAGCCTAAGCAAGATGCCTTTGCCAATTTCGCCAACTTTAGCAAATAGGAGATCGTCAAGAAACAAATTGAATGAAGAATTTTTAGCTGGGCAGATAGGTGATATTGGGATGGAAAATGCTAATCAATTCCCCTTTCTTTTATCAGTTAATTAAAATAAACATACATAATGAACCAAAAAGGCTGTTTTATAAAAATGAAGTATCTAGTATTTTAGACCAAGCAAGAGCACTTCAGGTGAGGCAGAATAATTTTTCTCAGAGAGGATAGATCAGAAATAGGGCGATGAGACCACTGAAAGCCTTTATAAATTGAAGAGTCCGTGTAACATCACTGGTGGGAAGGTGGGAATAGGGCTGAATAAATGTGTTTAAATCTCTAATTTTATACTTTTCTTTTCCTGAGGAACTTGATTTTTCTGTCCCTGAATCACCTTGTCATAAATTGGGTCTGTTCCTTTTACTACCCTCTTGAGTCCATATAGGAAATCATTAAAGTTGGATGATCAGTTTTTTATAAAAATATATATTTTTGTCCAAAAAAGGCATACATATGTGATTATGGCTAAATCAAAGGTAACTGGAATGTATATACTTTTGCTAATGTTCCAGGAACACTGCTGTTATACTATCCAAATTTTTATTATAACAAAACCTCTTTAAAGCAATTGGTGATCACTATAGGACATTTCCCATATCTTCTGCTAGAATGATCTTATGCAGAACTATGAAAAAAATTTTTTTCAGGACTGCTGTATGGTTTCCTTTAAAAGAAGAGGAAGAAAAACTTCCAGTATTTTTTGTTTTTTGTAGTCATTATTTACAATTTGCAATGATTCACTTGGCAAGGCTTCCTCCTGTGTTCATCCCTGCAGCCATCACTTACGTCAGGAATTGTCAAAAGAGAAAAATATTTATTTTTATCTTTTTTGATGTCTTTTCAAAAAATCGAAAAGGTGAAAATCCGTTGAAACCTTAAATGTTAGAACTCAACAATGTTCACTTTCAGATTTTATACAGTGTTTGTTTTGTTTTGGTTTTGAGTGTATATAATATGACATTAGCAATACAGTTCCACTAGAAAGGAATTAAATATATATTATTAAAGGAGACCTGTAGCAGTCAGAGATTTTATTGATTTAATGACAAATAAAGGAAATTAATTAAAATGTTTCTGTTTTCCTGCTGTAATTCTACATTAAGCGCACATGAAAATCATGGTTTTAGAGTTTGGAATGCAAAATTATTTGTTTCAACTTCAAGCTGGGAATATTTTTAAAAGTAAATACTATAATATAGGTATCAAATTATTACCTCCCCACTTTATGTTGAAATTTTTTTATTAAGTTGATAAAACTTTGTTTCCGTTGTATTCATAATGATCTGTTATACATAACATTAAAATGTTCATTAAAATAAAAAAAAATAGATTCAGTTTGGCATTAGAAATTTTTTGTACAGGTTTATGATACTATGGAAATCTTAACTTTTGTGTTCATCAGTTTCTTTTTTAGTACCCAAGCATTTTAAAGTTTTTTCTTTGTTTTCTGTTTAAGTTTTTTGTGTCACTCATTTTCTTGCTGTTGAAAAAAAATCTTTTCCATCTTTTTATTCTGTCTATATAAGAAAGCTGTTTATTTTGTGTATTAGTTAATATTCCCTATATTAAATTATAAGCTCCCCTTTTTTATTTTTAGGTATAAATCATGCCAACTTTTTTGTTTCTTTTG
>RJWT010004980.1:0-31938 GCA_004365215.1 Cuniculus paca
GATTTGGTGAGCAGAGAGAGAACCAATCTACGCATCATAGTCCTCAAGTCTCTCAGCTTTGGCCCCACACTTGATGGTACCCCCTTGAGCACTCACGTCCCTTCAAGGGAGTGGTGGCCCTGTCTATCAGACAGAAAATTAATTCCAGAGGATGAGAAGGAGTAGGGAAAATCCTGAATGTCATAAGAGTTTAAAGAGAAATTTAATTAACAAACGAAAGAACTGAAAATAAACTATATGTGAAGTTCAATAAGAATATAAATGGAAAACTGGCTATAAATTTGAAAAGATGTTTAACTTTGTTCATAATTTAATCATTTAAATAAAAGTGCAATGAAAAGCCACTTTTCAGATCTCGGAATGGCCATTAGCCTCCTCTTTGACCACTCCTCTTTCTTTGTTTGCTACACACACACACACACACACACACACACACACACACACACAAATACCATCATCTCCTTTTCTAGTTCCTATCTCAGATGGGATCATAGGAACCACATGGGCCAGGTTTTCTGGCCAAAAATGCAAGAAGTGGCTCCAAACAATGTCTCTTCTGTACGAAAAGTACCCATGAGAGAAAATGTCCTGTTCTTAACAGGACACCATTGTGTCTACATGTGACCACTGAAATAGCTGAGCTGTACTTTGGCCATGGCCACAAACATTGCCAACATGCAGCATAAGCAGAACACACAAATGGAAACCACCTGGGCCCTTCCACTCTGTTGAGCGGCTGAATCAGCCAAACTTTGGCTGACTCAGCTTTGGACTTTTAATTTGCAGGACCAACTTTTCAGTCAGGCAGTCAAGAACATCTTATTTAATGTAATAGATCGTGTTGAAGATAATATGCCAAACCGGGGATCCTTGGCAATTGGTAAAATTATGACTTAAGATATCTGCTTTGAGAGGTGATTTGCCAGTATCAAATACATTCGAAACATTTTTCTAAATAACAGAACAATTTCACTTTGATGAATTTGTCTAGTGTTAGACTTTGCATACAAAAATACTTGCACAGGATGTTCACCGCAGCTGTGGATAAAACAGAAAAAGACAAGCAGAGCATGGTGGCACGTGCTTGTAACCTCAGCACCCTGGGAGGCTGAGGCAGGAGGATCACAAGTTCAAGCCCAGACTTGGCAACTTAATGAGTTTCTGTCTCAAAAATGAAACACAAAAAAGAACTGGTGGTTGTAGCTCAGTGTGGAGGCCCTGGGTTCAATACCCAATACAGGAAACACACACACACACACACACGCACACAAATACCAAAACAAAAAGAAGATAGGCCACAACTTAGTATATTATTAATAAGTTATAAATAAGTTATTTACTAGTGACCTAGTAAGTTACTTTATATAAGGAATTATGCAGCCCTTATAAAAACTGATGTAGATACAAAAATAATCTGCATTTTATATTTTTTTAAAATAGTTATCTGGAGTAAATATAAAGTGTGTAGCATACTATGTTTGAATTATGCTTTTATATTAATGATCTTCTGGAAGGAGAAAAGTAACAGTTACCCATGGTTGTCTCTAGGGAGGGGAATGGACTGTCTAAGAAACCAAAGATGAGATTTGCTTTTACTGTTTGCAATTTGCATACTTTGAAAATGTATACCTCCAGTATGCATGATCTGTTAAAATGAGAATTTTAAATAATAATTATTATTTAAATTAATAGATAAAAGATTCTTGGAGGGCATATCTCATCTTGGGAAAATACCTTGACATAAACATAGGTCTAGCAACACAGAATGAGGCCAACCCCCAGATTAGGGTTTCCAAGTGGAGAACTGAGGAGAAAGGTAGCCAGAGGCTGAGTTAGGCTGCTCAGCCCTCCAGCCTCTTCCGGCGGTGTTGCAGAGGATGTTATGTTGCTGTTGGGGATGCAGTTACAGGACAAACAATCTGGTGTGGAATGAAACACAGGCTTTTTAACCTGGCGTGTTCAGAACTCAACAACTACAGTACCCAGAGTAGTATAGAAATCATCTTTGTGCCTCACACTCGCTTACTGTGTACAGGTGGCTTGGACAGGGGCAGCTACGAGATGCAGATCCTCAAATAGCCTGTAGTCAGAAGATCTGGGTTCCCATTCTGACAAAGCTACTTAAATCAGTAGATCCTTCATCCACCAGCTTTTCCTGAAAAGAAATACCTTTAGCATTTTTTCTAATAGTAAAAATTGTGCATATTTGATCAATACAAACCTGAACAAAACAGAAATGCTTAAAGTAAAAAAGAAAAAGTACTTCATATGTCCCTTAATATTTCTGCTCTATTTCCTGCCTAACCTGATAATCGCTGCTTATAACTGGACCTTATTTCCTTCCAAATATTACTGAAGATATAAACATAACTAATTGTTTAACCAGATGGGATCCTACTATATATTTTATTTTCTTCCTCTGTGCAGTTATAGGACACGAGTCAGCAAACTTTTTCTAAAACGTAAATAGTAAATATTTTAGGCTTCATAGGCCATGCAGCCTCTTTCATAACTCAACTCCACCATTGCCGTGTCACAAAAATATGTAAGTGATTGGGCATAACTGGGTTTCAGTAAAACTTTATAGAAAAACAAGCTGCAGGTTGCATTTGGATTTTGAGGCAAAGTTTATCAATCCTGGTGTGCTTAAATCTCCCATGTTTTTAAAGGGTTTCCTGGTCCTCTGTGAAATGGATTAATAAATTCTTATCATTAATGCCCCGTTGATAAATACTGAAAGTGGTTTCCATTTAAATATCTCTTCACCAAGTACTGCTTATGAACTACCTGGATTAGCAGCTGTCTCCTTCTTGCTTGTCCAGGAACATGGTGACTGCTTCCTGGAGTCCACAGAAATGGAATGTCCTGCAGGCCACAGGGTTTTGTCCACTGTGTCCTTGTCTGGTCTAGTTTGTACTTGTAGTATGCAATAGAATTAAATAGTGTGTTAACCAAAAAAAATGTACAGAAAAGAAATTGTTCATTATTTGAAGAAAAATCTTTGAATCTCTGTTTTTTGGTGTGCCTTTTCACAGTGTGAAACATTAGTAAGCAGAATATCATGTCTTTTTCTCTCAAAGGTCAGGTCCTAGTAACATTTAAAATAGTGCTAAGTCGATATTTACATTTGGATGTCACTCCAGGTTGGTTCTCATTGCTTATTGTCTGTTCTGTCCCTCTACACACACACACACACACACACACACACACACACACGCACATACACTTTTCTCCCAGGCAGAATCTATCTTGCCTGACATTGTAGAGCAGTTAACATTGATTTGGGTGAATGATCTACTTTGATTTTCGCTACAGAGAGACTTTAGTACAAATTCACATATATTGTTTTCTCAACAAATAGAAAAATATGTTCCACATTCACTGTGCAGGGTTTACCAGGTTTGCTATTTTGTAACTCACTGTCTCATCTTTTTTATTTGCCTTCTCTGTCACTGTCGATCTTTTCCTAATACTTCATCCTTTATGCAGACTCCTTCCTTGGAGATGAATTTGGCAGTGGAGTTTGCCTAACTAATGGGGACCATATGCCCTGCAATTACATTCCCCGACAACATTCAGATTTGTTAGCAAATATTGGAGAAGGCAAGATGAGAAACTGGAGCTCCAAGGACTGCCAGGAATCGGCACTTTCTGACAGGTAAACCTGCATTTCCTGACCCCTGGGAATGAATTCTGGTTTGGGCTGTTATTGTCTTACCTAGAAGAGGGATTTGTTTGTGAAAGTATCAATCAATTGGTGGATGGTTCTTCAGATAGCTCTGTGGCTCTCTTATGTCTTCCCAAAGGCATGCTCTACTTGCTCCTACAGATCAATTTTTAATACATGACTATTACCTGCTTGTCTGTTGATCCCATCCCTCCCAAGGCTGGAGAATTGGAATCATGACATTACTCACTGTTGCATCCCTAGCTCCCAGTAGGGAAGCGGGAACATTAATCACTGGCTAATGAAGGAATGAATGGGACAATCTCTAGAGTACATTGAATACTAATAGATTTTAACCTATACATTATAATATAGCATATATGTGTATATTAGCATCAATGGCATTTTCCCCACTCTATCTCCTCTTCTTCAAGGCAAATGAACCTTAGACTAAGGCTTCCAGTCTCCCAGAGGGTTCAAATTCGTAAGATTTTGAAGATCTAAGGCATAGACTCAAATTTCATCTTTAAGCAGTCTCTTTTTCCTGGAGATGAAGTTTCATCCATGACTTTTCATGGGGAGTTGGGAGGGAAGCCAGATGCCTCAAGCCTTTCGCAGGTCAATGCCTTTAGGAGGTTTTGGTGAGAAAAGGCACAGGAAACATTGCTTCTCTGTGTGGCAGAAGTGAGGCCCTTCTTGCTTCTCAAGAGCTTATCAAACACTGCCCATTTCCATAGAGGCCTGCTCACTGAAGAGTTGTACAGCATGTGTCCCTCTGGGCTCTAGGGCACCACACTGATGTCCACAGCTCTTTCTCTGTCCTACTGACTCCTATTGCAGTCCAGGGTGCTGACTGACTCCTCCAAAATGTGGGAGACTATTTGCACTTGAAGCTGGAAACGCAAGTTCATGGCTGTGTTCCATTCGGTCCACAGGTTTGCACTCACCAGAAAGAGAGAAGAGAGAGACAGAGACAGAGACAGAGAGAAAGACAGAGAGAAAGACCTAAAGGGAACTTAGAGACAGACTTTGCCACCACCATATCCCACACCCTCACGGCCATGTGACTTCTACAAAGACACAAGAAACACTCCTTGTTTTAGAACACAAATACATAAATTTTTAATCTGCGAAAAATACAAAATGAAACCATGTACAAGTTATGTACAAACCCTTTTTACAAGACAAGAGAGTTATCACTGGTTGTTACAGATGACAGAGTTGGGTAGATCATTTCACAGCACCAGCATTTATTCCTTTCTCCAGTTTCTGTTCAGTCACAGTAATTCATCAAAGCTATAATCATAATGCCAACAATCAAAAGTATGGAAAGACAAATGAATAAGCCACGCTCTTTTTCCTTAATGAACATGTAGGCTGACCTCTGCTTTTATGAATTTTTTTCCCTTTCTTTGTCCCCTGAGGGAACCCCAAGTACAGGTTCTAGTGGTAAGTGGGGGAAAGTTTCTTGTCAGCATCTGGGTGGTGGGATGCAGGCCAAAAGTTTTAGGCAGGATGTGATTATGTCACCCGGGAATAAAACGTTTGTAATTAGGATTTCCAGGCAGATCTTGGTTTATGTTTGACATGTTGCAGTTCTGGTCAAGTGTGTATTTGGCGGAAGGAAGGGAAAGGGAGGGAGGTGCTCCAGGGTGCACAGGGTTCTGGTGTAGTGTGGATGTGAAGCTTGGTCTGCCTTGTTGGCAGCTCCCTTCCATGCCAGATGCTTTCTCATACGGACCCTGTATCCCATGTGAGGGGAGCTTGGGGTCACATGTGTGATGTGTGCACAGTATGACCTCAGACTCCCAGTAGTGGGCTCAGCAGTGCTCCCTGAAGTGTGGCCTTGGAGATCTTGGGTGTCACTTTTGGCCCTCTTCTGCTGAATTACAAGGTAAAGAAAGAGCAGGAACACAGAAGTACTCGAGGAAAGAAACAGAACACAGGAAATCTCTTTAAATTTAAGTCTACCTAGAAATAAGATCATTTTTCACCTGGCCAAAATATTTCTCTGCATAGTCCTGCTCCAGAAAAGCCAACAAAGCAACGTGATTGTGGCATTTAAGATGCCTGAAACTAAAGCTGCAAATGTGTGCTGTGTGGTTAAGGGATGAGGAACAATGCAGCGACATGAATGGGAGATGAAAAGGAGAGGCCACCTCAGGATCCCTCTCTGGGAGATTCAGAGAGAGTGCCAGCAACCTAGGCATCCTGTGCAACCTCCATATTCATGGTATCCAAGGTAACCCCAACCATCCTTCCAGGCGGGTCTTGTGGCAAGATCTGGGGTGAAAGACAAATAGGCAACCTGCCATCCAAGGGAGTCCTTTTACTTGTAAGTCATCATCTTCAGTAGCCTTCACAACCAAACCTCATTAACACCCAACCCTTTCTTTCTTAGAATTCTTCCCTCTTGTTTTCCATTTTCCTGGAAGTAGAGTATACCAAATCTCTGATCACAAGAATGTCTACTTATTTTGCTCATGTTAGCCTCCAAAAATATGGCTGCAACTCCCAAAGAGATCTGCCGTCAGATCCTCTCAAACTGCATTTTCTGCTTTGGATGACTCAGCCCAGCACCACACTTTCCAAGAACCTGTGTATGCCAGTCTGGTTTCCACACTGCAGGGCCTACTTCCACCCTCTTCTTGCTCTACTCCTCTGCCTATGAAGACTTCCCTTATGAAGCTCTAAGCTTCGTGTGTCCTGGATGAACGCAGCACTTTTCTCAGGGGACTGTATTCGCCCCCTCCCCTTCCTGTCTTCTCTTCTTTCCTGTTTCTCCACATGGTCCTGCCCTGGAAGTCTTGGTTGAGTGTTTTCTTCACAGAAAAAGTTTCCAGTCCCACAGCTGTTGCAGCAACAGTCTTACAAGCCCAGACAAACCTGTGCAACCATTTGTGATCCATGGCGCCTAGCTGTTATCTGCTGTTCACATTTACTCAGAAATTCATTATGAACAGCTGTTTTGTGCCACATGATCTTTTTCATGGACATGTGCCCTGTATTCCCTACTAGGCAGGTGGGCTGTCTTCTTCTCAAAATTATACCCAGACTCAAGTGCACAGTGTCTACTCAATAACTGTCCACTAGCTGTTACTGATTAATACCATTTCCTGTGCCACATTCCAGATGCCTCGTTTTCAGACCTAGCATGCTAGCCTTCTACTTACCTAGCTCCTAAACTTCTTCTCCTAAGGAGCCCGTCTTGCTGAGACACTTCAAACCACAGCATTTCTCCTTTGTTTTAATTCCTGCCATACTGAAAGGTGGTGCTATGTCAAAGGTTCTCACTCTTTCTCTAATGGCTCTGCATGTTTCTCTTTTCAGTTAGATTTTAAGATCACTGACATCAGGATTTATATTGTGCTCATTCTGTTGACCTGTTCCATCTGCTTTAAAAAATATTTGTTGACTGCTAACTGGTTACTAAGCAGTGGCTGCCTGATTATCTGACAGGATGTTTTACAATGGAAATTCATATTTGGCAGTTCTGAACTACTGATTATGCTCTACAGTTTGTTGATGGTCTACGTGATGTTCTTATTATATAATGCCCAGAAAATAGTAGAATTGGAAGGTCTTCAAAAATCTGAACTCTTTCCTATCCCCTCCCTCTAGTCTACTTGGTTGGTTTGTGGGTGACACTCTAGTAATTAAGTAGTGCGGGGATGTCTGGTGTCTTGATTCCCCAAGATGGGAGGAAAGCATGCTGCTGCACTGGGCGAGTTGCTAGCAGGGGTGTGCAACCTGCAGGACTCCATGCTGCTGAAACAACATTCAGCTACTGAATCCATACTTCCGTGATAATGTTGAGGAAAAACTGACTTCTCAAGACTTTCAACAAAGAAGTGCACAAGCATCGCTTCCTATCATTGTTGAAAACTTTTAGTGACTTTCATGAGTTTCTAAATCAACTCTCAACTTCATAGCTTGGCCCTTAGACTGCCTACTTCCTAGTTTCTTCTATGAAATCTTATACTACTTCCCCTCAGCTTCTCTATACAAATTTACCATCACAGACAAAATGGTCTGACAATTCCTGCCAATGCATCAAAGCCCATCTCCCTGGAAAATGGTCCTAGTCCACGTCTCTCCAATCTAGTCCTTCATTTCCTACTGCAATTCCTCCAAAGCCCATCAAACATTATATTCCTCTGCATTCTTCCCACTTCATGGGCCAATGCAGCCTCTTTCATCCAACACCAAGCATTAGTTCTTGGTAGGACATGCACGTCCCTGGCTCATGATAGCTTAAAAGGATGGAGATGTATATATCTCCATCTTCTTTGTTCTACCTTCCTAGTCCTGGTTCTATGTCCTGAATTTCACTTTCACAAAAAGTTTCAGGCCCATTTTCATGCTTTAAAGTACAGTAGGGATATTTTAAGTCAGAACACCTCCTCCAATTTCAGCATGTTAAGACTGCGATATCATAGAGCTTCCAACTGTTGTGGAGTTATCGGGGCTGTGACTTTTGAGGATGAAAAATTAGGCTTGGTAATCTCTTCAGAAATAAAATTTAAAGAGATGAAATAATCTCTTCAGTAATCACTTTGGAAATAAAATTTCTTCTATATATCCCCTTATTTTCATGCCAACACTGAAATTATTAACAACTGATACAACACGAGCAAGAACTCACCAGGGCCAACTCCACTTAAACAGTCAAGATAGTCACAGTAAATACAAATCAACTGGAAATACTTGCTAACCAGTGCCCTTTCATAAATACATCAAAAGGTCTCATCCCTCCTTCCAAATATCATGGAATTTAAATGTTAAATCATCTCTGCTGGATAAAAGAAAATATGCCCTTTAGGAGCATGGGGTAAATACAGAAGAGGGGTAGCAATGTAATTTCCCAGGAAGGTTGAAGTGAATTCTCAGTTCCTTTTGCTCTTTAAAGAGAATCAGCAAGCCCTAAACAATGAGGGATTTTCAAGGTCCACAGTGACTGATGGTTTTACCAAGAGTCCAGAAGCAACAGAGAGGAATAGAATAGAAAGTGGATAGATTCCACTCTGGAACTCAATGTCCATGTAGGGTCTATTTGTTTAGTTCCTGGGAGTCAAAATGACTCAAATCCTTCTCAATTTATTTGCCATTCTTTTTCTCTCTCCCTTTCTACCTTTCTTCCTCCATCTTTTCCTTCCTTCTTTCTTTCAATGAGGTTAGTATATTAATGAAAAAACTCAAGCACGAAATGGAGAAAACTAATGACTTCCTGAAGCCCAGACCTATGTGGGAAAACACAAAAATGGATTGGATAGGGAGGGGTCTCAGAATTATCACTACCTACTAGACAATGGAAATGCGGGCTCAAAGAAAGGGACTATCCAGAGCTGAATGTTGAACCAAGAGAAATATAAAGCAGAGATGAGATTGAGGAGATAACCCTAGAAACAGGAAGAAAAATATGATCAGTGTGATTGAGGTACTTGTGAATTTAGAAATCTGTATCTTGAATCTAAGGAGTTTTCAAAATGTAAGCACAGGAGTGAACCCAACTCTGATACAAGTATTCCAGAGCAGAAAATGTACACACATTGAGACTGGGGATTGCATGAAAGACATAGCTGGAAAGAAACCATATTCCAGTCTTGCACAAGATTGTCTTCAAAGGATTGGCCAAGCACAGGCAGTCACTCTAACTTCCCACTCCAAATTTAGATCCTGTCCTCTCAGGTCTAAAAGACACCTTGGTGCCCACCCAGTGAACCATTGTCATTTTAAGGTAATAGAGACTCCAACAATTTAAAGAACATTTTCAAGACTTATAACTAGTTTGCCGATATTGCTGTTGAATCCTCAAACTAAATCTTCAGCAGAAAGCCTTTTGTTTTCCACAGGAAAATATCCTCACTTTTCTAAACAGAAAGTGAGTAAACATTCACTTCTCCCCTTTCCAATGCAAATCAAACCATTCTAACTACTTATTTAAAATATCCAATGTTTTTACAAAGTATATCATAAAGATGGAACAACTCTTAGAAAAGAAGGAAAGTATTTTCCTACATGGCTTAGCCACAATCACTTTTATTTAAGATGTTTTATACTGGAGTGAGGCAATATTTTAAACTATAAAATAGCTAAGACAAAAATAGTTTTATCAATGAGAAAGATGATGATGATGATGATGCACTTATACATAGGTACTTTCTGTTTTATAAACAGCCTGTTGGTGGATCTGACTCCCAAAGCACCCAAGAATCATTGAGAGAGTGGCTTTTCTGGAACCCTAGAATAGAATGGGAGATCAAAGTCTTATAACATAGAATATCGCCAAAGAAGACCGTCATTGATCTAAAGTGAATGTAGGTGGAAACAGTCTTTCACAGCAGAGATGGATGAAGACTCAGGGCCAAACAGAAAGAAATCAGGAAGCTCTGACATTCCCTTGAGCCTCCAGAGGTCCTACCAACCTTACTTGTTTCCATTTCTCTTTCAACTTACCATGTACTAGTTTTTGTCAAAGGGATGACCATCTAGTCATTGTGTGTACCTCCTTTTTAAAATGCTTGATTCTCCTTTCTGGCCCAGAATAATTCATGACTACAATGGCAAAACAGTATGAGCTTATTACTCTACCTTGGAAGAAAATGGATTTCTATCAGCTTGGGTCTTGGAGGATACTTGATGAACCAAGGAGCCCTTTTCTGTGGATACTATCTTACCTGTTACTTTTTTTTTTTTAAGTTTAGGTTTAAAACTTTAGTCATATTCAGACTTGAAATGGGGACACGGTCTACACTTCTGCTTCCAGACTGCCTTGGTATGGAGGGACGGACAGGAGGAAGGAAGAAAAAGGTTAATGTGTCACCCTATATTCCTTTAGTGGAAGATTCTTCAGGTGCTCACCATTGCCCAGGAATATCAACGGTCTGTGACAGGTTCAGAGGTGGTTAGCAGGAACAAGAGTGGGGAAGAGCCCACCACAGTTCATGAAGGAAAAAAGAGCATGGGTCAACGTGAATGTACTATGGTAACCCCAATGCAAAATCATTATGTAAAAGAAGGCCTAGCTCTCAAGAAAGCTGTCAATATCGTAGCAGGAGATTTATTTTTCTCCCACCAACATGTTTGACTTCTGTTGGAAACCAAGAAATGTTTATCAGCCTGAATATAGACTGTCGATGTCATTTTAGTCTGCAAGGTAGACTAGTGATTGATTATAAGTAGTTTTTTTAACAATCCAATTGGACGTACATTATAATCACGATACTTTTATAGAACTAATTCTACAAAATGTGACAACAGAGTAATCACAGTCCAACACGTCACTGCAGGACAATGCCTACGAGGTGGAAGCATGACTACATTGGCTCTGCAGGGAGTGGACAAAGGTTGAAGGTTGTTTTGCCTACATCAGAAATTGGAGTACTTAGTGGACATATGTTTTCATGGTGATCTCATTGCTCAGCTCTGGTCTGATTTGCACTATCGTAACTAGGTACCACAGGGTCATGGCCTAGAGTTAATGGAGTAGATATCATGAGACTTCAGGGGATATTTTGGATAGTTTGGTTAAGTATCCACAGTTTACATTTTAAGAAAATAAAAATCACTATCACATCCATGCTTCTCCAGAGACCCTGGTGATCATATTTAAAAATTGATCATTTTGACATTGAAAGACTTGCTAATCGTTGGAACGGAACAGTTATTGGGGTGACTGTACACACGACATGCAAGCAAAAGCAGAGCTGAGATGTGCTGATAGAGTCCAATGGCTAGAAAATTCTTTTGACCACAGTTTGAAGTGGCTCATACGTTTTGTTTCATTGCTGGTAATTTTCAAAGGCCTTTTACTAACAGTCTATATTGAGTGCATTTGTTGCTTTCCTTTTTTGTTATTATTGTTGTTTTAAATTGCTATAGCAAGTTTGTGTGTTTTGCCGCAGCAATTATTAAATCAAGGAAAGTGAGCAGATTAAAATCCTTGCCAAAGTCACTTTCTTGATCATGGAAAGTTTCTGGATTTTACACAAAAAATTAGTGAGATAAATGAATGCATCTCAGATCCCATTGTTAAGGGAAATTATTCATTGGTGTTTATAAACTTTCAGGCTAAAAGCTCTGAGACTTGGGGTCAGGGGAGAAAGTTCACAAGATCCTCCTGAAGTTGAAATCAATTGTTTCAGTGATTTGGAGCCACGAAATGAGAAGCATAACAGCACAAGGTAGTGCCCACCATTAGAACAACAAACATGTCTTGTGTGCCCTGGTCTTCAACTCCCACATCCCAGGGGTGCCCACAACCCTTCTGATAGTACTACGTGGCTGCCTAAACCTGACCTGGCCATCATAGAAAAGCCACAAGAAGGTCTTTCCTTTCCATATGTGAAAAAGAGGTGAGAAATACAGAATTAAAACTAAAACTACAAAAATTTGACTTCCAACTGTGAAAATAAGTAAGTTTCCATTTATTCAGAGCTGGTGTCAATGAAGATCAAAACACACACCCTTCCAAGAGAGGAGCAGGTGTTTGCCTGCCCTCTTTTGTTTTCATTTTTGGACTTACTAAAATACATGTATACATTGTGAACCATTTTAAAATTGTTTTTATAATCCATTTCCCTTAATTACAATTAATTGTGGTGGTGACCATCATTCTCCTCAAAGGAAAAGAAAGTAGAGAAATATGCATTAAGGAGTCTGGCCACTTATTCATTTTGATTTTGCATTGTTTAGATATAGGGAAGATATTTGACAATGAAAAAAAAAAGAAAAAATATATTTTCTTTTCTAATAAACAAAATAATTTAAAATGCTAGAGGCTATACATGACTATTTTAGTATGTTCATTTATAAATGAAATCATTTTCTTTTCCAAAATACGTGGAAGCAATATTCAAGGCAGACAAAGAGAAAGATCTGTCTACATTATTTTCTTGCAATTCTTGCTTATCCTAATGTTTCCACCAGTGATTCAGCATGTAAGAGGAAGAAAAGTCACATCACCATTTATGAAGTTTGTCAGGCTTTAAAAAAATAGTTCTGGTCTCCTGGGAGTCAACATTCATCTTCAACTTCTCTGATTGGAGGAATCAAGCTGCTTGTGGATTTGTATTGGTTGATCTGGTTAGCCATGTGGGTACTCATGGGCTTGATTTGAATGTTTCTGAGATAGGCATTATCCGGTTCATCTGTAAACCATTTCTTTTCTGCTAAAGGGCAAAATGGATAGAGAACAAGAAGGAGAAATGAGAAGTTTAATTAGTCCTAGGGTAAAGATTTTGGAAAGTTCATTGAAAAATGCAAAAAGGTAATTGATAGAAGCTGACAGTGAGTAATTGCTAAGGAAAACAGTGCGGTGTAGAAAGAACCCCGGACCTGAAACATACCTCTGCTTCCTGCAGCAAGTGATGAACAAAATGCCTCATTTGGACTTGCAAGCACCATGAATGGACCTCAGCGAGTACGAAAGGATTGGAAGATGAACTCTGGCAAAATTCTCTGGAGTTACTTTACTGGTCTGAAAAGCTTTGGTGGGGAGGAGATGCTGCATATTTCAGATATTGGGCACAGACACGGTGCTTAAGGAAAAAATTTGTGCAGCCATTGGTGGGAGTGAACAGATATCATCCCTGCTGCAGGCCAAGTAGTCCAGAATCTCCTGCAGGATCACCTCTTCCCAGCCTTGCTTATAACACGCTTGCTTATAACACACAGATTTTGAAGGCACTTGCCAACTCTAGCATTTCTGATTCTTTTGTAAACAGCTTTAGGGATCTTCAAGGAAACTCACAGGATTTGCTGGCCAGTGAGTGAAAGTTAGGATAGTGGCCAGTGTGTTAAAGAAGATGTTGAGATGGCTTTAATTTCAAGAAAGAGAACTCTCTGTTGGTGCAGAGCTATGAAAAGAGTTCCAAGTAGCAATGTCTTAACTGACTATTGTCACCCAAGCTGTCAACACAGAAGCTTGATGAAGTCTTGGCATTTCATTTCCACCCTAAATATAGAAAAGGCTCAGAGAGATGCTGAGTCAGGGCCTTCCAGGGCTGGAGTGAGAGTGAAAATGGTCTCGCATCTCTTAGCCGTGTAGTGCTATTTTACAAGACTCACTCCTCATTCCTGCCTCTTTGTAGGATGGAAATTTTCCGGGAAATTGGTCATGTGTATAGATAAGAAGGGACTGGGCAAATAGGACATTCTAACTTGGCATTCATCCACTTCATTTTAGTGGTTTAGGGAAAGAAAAGAATGAGGGGAAAGGCTTTAAAACTCACTCACTGCTCTAGAGACAATGGCCTCTAGTTTCCTCTTCTATCTACTGGAACAGTTGCACTAAGTACCTTGTCAGTGGTTCTGGAATGATCCATTAATAAAAACTGCTCACCTGGCTTGGTGAGTTCATGTGTGTGTGTGCATGCATATGTGTGTATATGTATATAATGGTTTATAAATTAAGTATCAATGACAGTCTCATCAACATTCTACTTCTTTTTCCTTGCTCCACATTTTCCGTGCCCTGAGGCCTCAGTGTCACTGTGGACCATCTCTGGGGCAAGGGTGTGCTTGGGTAAAAGGTTGACTACCCTTTGCTCAGCAGCTCAGTTTACCCCTCAGGACACTTGCTATCTCTTGCATCATTCTCCCCACACACCCTCCCGCTCTGGCTCTCTCACCTATTATAATTAAGTTCACTTTGATTTGAACAGATTGGACGATAGGAATTCATAATGCTACATCCTCACAGTGAAGCTAACTGATTAAGTGCTTTAAATTATTCCCCCTGACAGAATGATAAAGTTACAATCTGTTCTGAGATGATCTACAGCTTGCCAGACTCCTACAGCTTCTTTCTACATTCATTTATCTTTTTGTCAAGCAGAGTTTTTTTTTTTTTCCTAAGCTTCAATTCCATAGATCTTTTAAAGTCATCAGCACATCTGAATTATTAATGAGGCTTTAGAGGCAAGACTCCTGATGGGCTGGTTAAAAAAGGTTGTAGAGAAATCTGGGACTGTGTACACATCAAAATAATTTCAGCTCCATTTAAAAAACCATTTAGTTCAAGTGTGACATAGATGAACCATTATGCATTTGTGGAAACCAATTTTTTTGTGATCTACGATTAAACTAACCTTTCAGAGAAGAGTAAAGTGTGATGGTTATCATGTTTTAAAAGCATTGCCAGGCCTCTGAAACAATTTCAAACTATGACTTTTTCAAACCGTTTATGTGTAAAGATGATGTTCAGTGTTGAGTCTGGTGTTTGTGCTCTGTTTTCCTGATCTGCCCTTGGCTTGGATCACACTGTTAATGTGGAATGATTTTACAAAGGAATTTAGTGCTAGGTTGGACATGCCAGGTTGCCAGAGAGAGCTCTGCTGATGGAAATGTGGGGGTCTTTGGGTGAAAGACCTAAGACAGCTGCAATTTCCTGAAATTTTTACAACTGCTGCAGAGAATAATTGTTCAGAATTTAGTCTTTACAGTTCAATTCAAAGTTGGCATTTTGACCTTTCACCGCAGAGAGAATATCAATTTCCTTCTGCTGTCTATAAGAAAGACAGCATTATTTCTCATTTGAGGTTCTCTTTTTCCCTCTAAATTTCTAGCTGGAAAAATAAAATCTAAGCAGAATAGCCCTTGTAGTTCGGCCATGCAGCTGCAGCACAAAGGAGGGGTTGTACGAAAGCACCTCCTAGTCAAGGACTGAGGTTTATTATGCCTAAGAAGCAGTTATTTCATCCGGGTGCCTCCTCAGATGGAAACGTGTGTTACTGGAGACTTGGTGAGGCATGATGTTGCAGATATTGAAGTGTATGCATGCTCTGGACATTTTACTAAAATGTCTAGTGGCGATGGCATTCTATCAAGAGATACTCTCAAAAAGGCTCAAAGGAATACATTTGTAATGGTTGCCAACCACCGGGCTTCCATAAGGAGTGCTACAAGTATGACAATGACAAGTAGCTTATTGAATCTTGCCTTCCAAAAAAAACTGTACCAGGAGGTGGCTACTAGACTGGTCACAGGGACGAGGACTCAGAGAAGGAATTCAACTAAATTGTGGAGTGATCAAGTACAAATCTGAATTCCTGAGTTTGTCTCCATTCTCTTCCTTGTCCCAAATGCTAGAAAGATTTCTGAGCACTTTCTTGTCAACCTAAGATGAGAAAGGTGATTGATCTGATTGTGATCAAATAGCCCCATTTGTTCACAATCTTCTTGAAGAGAGATGTGTGATGTCTCCCCCCCCCCACATCTGTGTGATCTGCCAAGAGTTTCTGACACGAGGCAGTTAGTGGAGTTATGAAGTGGCATCTCCCAGTCAGTGGCAAGTGGGCTAGTATAACAAAACGAAATTGGAAAGTAACTGGCGGTGCGATAACTGCCACTACCATTAGATGTCATCTCTAAAGACCAGGTAAGCCACAAGCTGTCCACCATGGACATACCACAAGCCATGAGGAGTGAGGAAGAGGCAAGGAAAATGGCACCAGGCAAGTGGACTTGGCTCTTTCTGGTACCAGCTGCTTGGCTCTGATCAAGTTACTATGTAATTCATCTCAGCATCATTTCTCTTCTATAGAACAGGGCTGAGGTTATGACTTCCTAATGTTACCATGATTAATGAAGCTAGCGACCATGGATCACTGACCAGAGGCCCAGATACACGGTAAGCAAATGTGAGCTGTTACCATTATTAACAGTATTCATGTTGTGACATTATATTGCAGTGACTAACTTCCTGGACTTTATTGTCCCTCAGATTCTATGTTTGTCAAATGATTCTGACAGCATCCACATATGGGATGAGCACGAGGATTGACAGGGCTAATGTACGGAAGTGCAGAGATCACCCATGGTGATTGATAAGGTGTCTGCTTTTGCTCTAAGGCTCATATTGGTAAAAGTCCTGTTGGTACTGAAGTAGGATGCAGGATGGGTGTATCTTTTGGATGTGATTACAAATTGAAACCATTCAATAGAGAACCTGGTGGTAGAGAACTTGGATGTATGAACTGGGGTGCTGGCTTGAAGAGTGTGGATTTTGGAGTAGAATGACACAGGAGGATTTGGAGAGTGGTTTCATTTGGAAGGGGAAGGAGAGGAAGGGGTAACCTGGTGTTATATTGGGGAGTTCATGGCTGCAACCCGCTTGAGGTGCATCTCTGTCTCTGTCGTGTTGACTTTCACTGGATAGTGTCCTATCCCACCAGAAAGCCATTTGTGCCTCCATTGCTAGTGCTGTCACTGAGATCACAGAGCTGAGAATGTGGGTCAGGTCTTCCTCCAGCCACATGGCTGCACGTCAGCAGAGGTGTCCCAGAGGACTGAGCTATGTCAAGGTGAGGCTAAGCTAGTAGGGCGCCACAGGCAGAGAAAGAAACAGGCTGTGCTGTGAATACCAAGCTTCTTTGCTGGCTCAAAGGGTTGTCAGTGTGCTGGGATTTAGCCTTTTCCCATAACAACTCCCCAGAGAAGACTGCAGAAAAAGGGGACAGAATGACACAGCAAAGGCATTTGGAATAATTGGCCCTCTTCTCACTGTGCCACAAGCTGAGGTTTAGAGAGCAAAGGCATGAAAAGAAAAGATTCCATCTGGATAGAGATAACAACTGAGAACAGTCAAGGCTAACAAGGAGCTCCAGGCTTCAAGGGCAATGCTGTGCAGGTGCACAGCTCCCATTTCTGCAGGGCAGACTGGCTCTCTTCCTCTGCCCAACGAACCCTGCTGTCCCCCAACCCCACCCACGCAGATCACCTCTTCTTCTCTCCCTGGGCAGAATAAGGCTATTGCATGGAGATGAAAATCATTTATACCACAATCAGAATACTTCTATTGGCGTCACTTCTCTACAACTGTCCGCCATGGCTATCTCTTTTAACTGAACGTCTAATGCTGCCACTCACTAAGCATATCAAACTGCCTTCTCCACAATTTCCTCTGTGGCCCTTGGTCCAGCCAGAACCCTGAGGGCAGACTCTTCCCTCCTCCTCTTGTGTGCCAGAGGATGATCCCTCTCACCTCCAAGGGCTGCAGTGAACGCAATCTCCACATGGGAGACAGTCACCCAGTCGGTGACAGATGCCCGCCGATACTTCTTTATCATATTGTGACAAAGCAGGGATGGGCTGAAAGAAGCTGATGGAGAAATTGATTTTCACCCTGTCTTGACTTCCACAATCCCTGAAGTTTCTGCACTCTCCTGTTTCTTCCTCAAGGAGCCTGTTGCTATAGGAACCTGGCAGGTTGATCTAATTGTCTCTATTGGGATGCAGACACCTTTCGGCTTTTCCCATGCTGAAGGAGAGCCAGTCAAAAGGTTTTTCTGGTCATTTTGCATCTTGACAATGCTGCTAACAGGCAGTCAGTCTCTCTACTCAGAGCTGTAGCTTTCAGGGCCGTTCCCCATTTTAGGATTAACGCCAGCAGGGAGAGACGAACACGAGTAGAGCCGCACTGTAGAGCAACTCGGGGCACTGGCTGTCATTTTTTAAAGACAAGCCAAAGGGATAGGATAAGTTCTGAAAGAGTTAAATGTATGAAAATATTTAGGGCCAAAATATTTTCCAATACTAATTGAGCAGCACTGTCATAAAGTTCTAGGTCACAACCTTTAACATTCAGAAGGGAATTTGAAACTTCTTCCAACTGTGGAGGACATGTACATGTACAGGGAGTCTTTTCAAACTGGTTCGGGAAGGATTCTAGCAGTAGTCACTGGGCATGTTAGTGATTCCATGATCATCAGCATATTGACTCTGACAAGGTTTTCCTGGGCCTCTTGGTTCAACAACTGATAGTTTACTGCTTTCAAAGCCTAAGCAAACTTGACTGAATGGCTCCTAGAATTGGGCAGATCACTGAATTCCTAACTTGTTCTTTTCCAATGCATCTATTTTCTCTTCAAAGAATTCTTTCATTTTCTATTACCTATTTGTTTGCATTTTCACAAGGAGAGAGTAGAGAAGAGACGAAATACGAGAAACCTGTATGCCTCCTTCCTGACTAGATGTTCTCTAACCTCAAGCAGGAAGAGAAAATTTGGGATCAAGTTGAACACAATGGAGGAAAGTCTTCATTCTACTAAGGAACAGATAATACTATAGAACTTCTAGATTAAAAAAAATAGAGGTAATCATGATACCTTTGCCATTATCAAATATTATTACCCATCTATGATCACTTCTCAATTATCAACCAGTGGGGACTGTGTGCCCCAAGTCCTAGATAAACCCCCAAATTCCACCTCATGTCACAGTCTGTTCCCATTCCAATCCCATCACAGTATCATCTCATCAGAGCACTAACACACTGTATATAAAATGCATTTTGGCTTTACTTCTATCTGCCCAATCTCTGGTTGGGATTGAACAAATGTCTGAAAGGCAGGTGATAGAAGTGACTTGAGTAACACCATGACTGAGTCAGCAGCCCCCAGATAACTGGGCATGGGCTCTTGAGTTGATGCATACAGCTGAACAGTTTTAACTTTGCATCGTGCTGATCAAACATAACGGACAGCTTTATGCTTTTGCCATTAATAACCCTCCTGGTTTAAATAAAAGGAGGGTAAAATATTAACACAGAAGCAAGTTTGCCAAATGGAATGGCTGTAAATGTTTTCCAGAAAAGTTTATCAACTGGCGTCATCACTTGATTTGGTAGGTCTCGTCAAAATAAACACAGAGATGTGGACAGACCGATGGGGGCTGGGCTGGGTGGTGGTGATGGGAGTGGGGGAAGCTGGGTTTCTGATGGGAAAATGCTTTTGGACTTGGAGCAAGGTACCAAGGTGGGCAGGGAGGCCACGTGCAGATTTGAAGGCAAGCCAGATGGAGAGAATCCCCCACAATTACCCAGCCCCAAACCCAAAAACACCAAAACAAACTCTAAGGAATCTAGCCATAGCAGTAGCACAGCCTCATTGCGCTGAGCAATTGAGAAAGTGAAGAAAGAAAGAGAAGAAGGAAGGGAAAAGGAACAGGGGGTGGGGGGAAGCAAAACAAAATAAATAAAACCACAAACAGAATAATATAAATAAAAATAAACCAATAACAGAATAAAATTTGTAACTCCTTTTTTTTTTTAATTTCACAAAAGTTTTCACAAGGACAACGTTATAGAAGAAAACCCCCAGCAGTGGCTAGGTCATGCAGAACCATTAATTGTCATACCTTGGCCCATTCTATTCATCCTTGTTGCACTTTAGAGAGAGAAGTAAGCTATGTGAGTTTTACAATGCTTTTAAACTGTCATATTTCCTGTTGAGCACTTTAACTGGCACATTCTTATAGTTATAAATGTTCAGAGGGCATAACCTTATAACCTCCTTTGCAAAGAATGCATGAAGAGCTCTTCATGATCCAAAACTTGGGGACATGTATATATAGTTATATATATATATATACCTATGTGTATATATATATATGGCTAAAGAAATAGTTGTACATAATATATAAATCAAAATATATAGGAACCAAAATAATTTGAAAAAAAAGTCTTCCATTCATAGAGTTTTTAATGTACATGTATACAATTATTCCCCCACCCCATTACTGGTTGGAATACTGCACTGCCCCTGTCTTTGATGTGGGGGGAGAAGGAGGTTCTGACTGAGCCTCATCATTTTGTCAGTAAAAGTGCTTGTCAATCACACAGCAAGCAAATTTCCAAAACTATCATGCTGGCGGGGACAGGGGATCCAAAATCTAAATCCCAAACATTCACCATAAAAACACCTTTTTAGAGTTGGTACAGTTAAGACTTTTTTACCTCCTCCTTTCCACCCCTATTCTACTCGATGGCGTTTCTTTTTTAAAGTAAACATCTCAAGTAGGTTGACACCAGACCAGGGCTAGTGACTAGTCAAGAATTTGATTATGGTAGAATTGGCCAACTTTTAAGAACTACTGCATTGCCTAAAGCATGATTTGCATGCGTGAAACATCTGACAACTATATGTTGAAAAAAGGGTATTATTCTCCCATGATTACTAACTTGAAAGAAAGAAAGAAAGAAAGAAAGAAAGAAAGAAAGAAAGAAAGAAAGAAAGCAAGCGAGAGAAACAATTATACCAAAATGTGTTTGGCTCACTGCTGGACTCTCCTTACACCCCCGCCCCCATCTTGTAAGGACAAGAAGCAGCTCTCTGTTACTGTCACTCAGCAGCCTGACAGAACTGGCTATGACAAACAGAGAAGGAATTCTTTCCCACCAGCTCTGCTTTGGGACAGAGCATAAAGCAGCTGTGCTGACAATTTAAGGTGGTCACTGGCTTTTGTCTTTGTTGAGTCAAGTGTGGCTTGATCCTCCTACCTCCTGATTTATTTAGTAAGCTGGCTCCTACAAAAACATAGCTGGTGTAGGGTTTACCTTCCTCTCTCTCTGCCATCATCCCAGCCCTTGCTCCTACCTGGCATTGGGGCCCTGCTAATCAAACACAGGGGAGTAAAAATGTCCCCTGAGAATGTAAGGAAAAATACTTGCTCTTTCCCGAGCATTATTTATTCTGTACATAAGGAAAGTAATTCACCTTTTAAAAGATGTAAAAGTCCCAGGAAGGCAGTTTCTACTGACTTATATCTGATATTTATGATACATATGGCTTTTCATCCCAAATGTCAAAAGTGAAAGAAAAAAAAAGCTATTCATATGGCAGCATAAGGAGACAGAATAACAATTTAATATGCAATCAAACTTCTCTTCACTTAAATGAAATGACTGGAATTTGGTACATCCACCAGCTGAATACTATTCCTTCCTCTGCATTAAGGTTAAAAATGTTTACATGAATTCCAAAAGGAAGCAAGCTCTGAGACAAAAGGTCTTGGTGGATAACTAAAAAAATCTCTGATGCTTTCTTACTACAAGCAGGTGCTTAATAATCATCTACACAAACCTCGAAAGCTTTTCAAATGCTTTGTGATGCTTCTGCCCAGAGAATGGAAACGATCAATATGTTTTCATTGCTTTTTGGTTGCTTGTTTCAAATAAATGTGTGCTAAGTTATTGTGTGTGTATTTAAAAAGAGAGAGAAGAAAGAAAGAAAAGCAAACAAAAACATCAAAACCCAAAGCACCCTGAAATCCTGATAAATCAGAATAAACTTTTCTTGTACATTAAATAAACTTGCTTTGCCTAACTGACATTGATCACAAGTGCTCCTTTCTAATCTGTGAACTCATTTCTGCAGTGAGCTATTTATGTCTGGAGCATGCCTTTGGGTTATTTTTCCCCTAGAATCATAAATAACTTTTGGTCCGTCTGCTTATTTGCTGTTGTGCTCAAGGGTTTTATGGTGGTGAAATAAAAATGACAACCACATGCACACTATCATACATATGCAAATATGTGTAAAAAACAAAAAAGGCGGGGAGGACTACAGGGGAAAACAGGGAAAGTTACTTTGTTGGAAACACCAACTGGGGAAATGAGTGGCAGGTACAGTTTCACACACGGTGGCGGTGGAGACACATATCAAAGCCGTTCTTCCTGCACGTACTTCTGTTTGTCCCGGGACTCCCTGGACTTGGGTCGGTTCTGCCGGTTTGCTGTGGATGGGATGGAGTGAACGGAGGAGCTCTTCTTGCTGGAGGACTGTGACGAGTGGGAGGAATGGGACAGGCTGGCCCGGGACTGGCCAGCATTGTGGTCAAACTGCATTAGACAGAAGATCAGGTCCGTCGGCACAAGCTCAAACTCGTAGGGGGGGTTGGTGATGACGTACCTAGACAGGGAAAGCAAAGATGTCACAGCCTGAGGGTCACTGGGTGGACGATTCAACTCTCCCTGAACCAGGAAGGAATTGCCTGGTTGCTAAATGCATTGGAGGAAAGATGCACTTCTGGTTGTCCAACTCCTTCTAAGCTAACAAACCCCTCCTCTGTTTAACTCTGCAGAAGAGGCCTTCCAGGAACCCAGAGGGGCCAAATTGGAGCCAGTAATGGGAAAACCAAACTGTGCTTCCTGTGGATCCCAAGTAACCATTCACGCATCAAGTGTACTTCCGATCCTAAGTGCCCAAAACTGCAGGCAATTTCAGGGAAGCACTGCAACTTTCACTGTAGAATTTTTTTTTCCTTACCTGTGAAGTCAGACTAATAAGAATAGCTTTGAAAAGCACCCCTGGTGATTCTAATATGCACAGCTGAGAAACTCATACCTCTACAGCAATGTTTTCTGAGGTAAACTATGCAAACTTATTGATTTGGGTAATTGTAGGATGTACTCAATTTTTGCCTGCTATGAATTTATTTTAAGCATATTAGAAAAATATAAGTAGCACATCTAAACTGCTTCTTCTCAAGTGAAAACATACAATTTTCTTAAAAGTTAAACATATAAAAGTGAAATGGTAAGTCAATTAAAAATATATTAAGCAGAAATACAGGATTCCAGGATACAGCACGGGAACCGTTTTACTTAAACACTAGCAATGTAGAATATGTGTCTAGTAGGTAGCAATGGAGGGGATCCCAGCAGCTGGAGTTTCAGGGAGATGCTACTAATCCAACTTTCACAATCAGATGATGGAACTATTTTTACAAAACTCAAATTTTTCCCACAGTGTCTTCACATGCACGATTAGTAATTAAAGAAAACATTTCTCATAACTTCCAAATGAAGTGTCAGATTTAATGCAGACAGAGTAATTTGCATGTTAAGAGCATGTAATAGTCCTCTGCTTTTACAGCAGGGGACAGGAGAGGATGAGTATACCCCTGCATTTGGGTGGGGCCACAGAGTGGCAAGGAACACTTACCTCTTCGTGCATTGGCTGGGGGTGCTGAGGTGGGCATCTCTTAGCCGGTAAATTCCAAAACAAAGCATATTATATGTTTTTAAAGCTTTGCAGAACAGATCACCATAACAACCACCATCCTGGGAGACAACAAAAGAACAGAGAGAAACATCATTTTTATTTGCCTGGAAGTAGAGGTCCAAGGGGAAAAGAGTCTTTTCTTAAAAGCTTGTTTTGTTATCTCCTGAGTTGGAGGGTCTGTGCCAGGTGTCTGCAGCTGAACTCAGTGTGGTTCACACCTACACGCAAGATAGGTGATTTTAGGGATCAGAGAACATAGGGTTTCCTCCTCGGGTGGTGTTGCTCCATTTTCCAAGAGATCCCTAAGGAGATAAAGCCTTCTCCTCACTTGGGATGAGGGTGTAAACTTGACGGTCTCTGGTGTAGGTTTACCCGAAGAGAAGAAACCAGCCCTGCAAAACAGTGATTATGTTTTGCCCAGCTCAACTGCAGTGACTGTGATCAGATCTTGTTGTCAAAATGGCCTGGGTGATAATGAAAGTCACTACAAGGAGAAAAGATCCCACCAGGTCCTATAGTGAAAGACTCTTTCAGGTAAGGACTGTGTGAAAAGCACAATTTGCAGACCTCAGCAATGGCAAGGAGAAAGAGGATGTGTTTTCCCAAATGCTGGGGGTCTGCAGGTGGAATAACTGGGATTCACAGTTCTAATCAGTTCACAGCCACCTTCCTGGGGTCTGGGGCCTGACTCAGAAACAGAATGCCAATGGACTCTCTCAGAAACATAGGCATCAGACATCCAGGTGACCACAGGTGGGCATTATTATAGCAAGAGAACTGCAGAATGACCTCGCTGGAAATAAAGGGGATATATCTGCCCTCTCTATTACTAGACTTTCCATCATATTGCTGCTCAAATGGGGCCAAATTTTACCACCATTTAAAGCTTTGATCCTATTCAAGTGTATCAGTAGTGATAAGTAAAGAGCCACAAGTTGCAAAAATCTCTTTCACAAAAGCCTAGTCTAATACAGGATGCAGCCCACAACCAAACTAAGATACGGTGCAAGTAGGTGTGAGTGTTTCAGAAATAAAACAGCGAAACATTCTTTCCTTCAGTCCTTTCCCACTCTCTGACTTACCGGGCAGTCTTAGGCAGGTTGCTAAGACTCATTCTAAGTCCCCACTTATAGTAAGGCTCCACGCCTTGAACACTTTCCTGGGTTGGGCAGGGAATAAGGGTCAAAGCTGCATATGTCTAGAAAAGAGCCTGACCCCGGCTGCTGCAGAGAACCCCAGGGGAGATGCTAATAACCTCTGTCACAGGGTAGGCCCTGGGGAGGTGATTGGATGGAGCCTAAGGAATTGCACAACCTAAATTTTAAATGAGAGGCATTAAAGGGTCCACCTGCAATGGAGTTTGGCCAGGAATTCTGGATGCACATGAATGCCTTGCTGCTGTGATAACCACCAGTGCTGGGTCATACTCAGACTCAAGCACTCAGACCTGAGCATCCACATGTGACATTCATGTAGACTCAGGACTGAGCAGCCTTGAGTGTGCCAGGAACCCGTGTAAACATTTCGCGACCTGAGCTGCACATTAGCATCACCTGCTGCCCTCCCCTTTAGGGAAGAACGTTTCTGATGGAACATAGCAAGAGGCAACAAGACCCAGGGGCTCTGAAGCCAGCATGGCTTGGTGCAAGTCCCTAAAAGGGCGAGTCTTCAGTTTCTCTGGGCCTCAGCTGCTTTAGCGTGTGTAGTAGTAGAACCTGCATCACAGGGTCGCCATGAGGATTAAAATGAATTCCCTTGCATAGAGCACAGTGCCTGACACACAGTATACATATCACACAGTATAAATATACACAGTATAAATGTCAACTCTCTAGTTATTTATAATAGAACAGAGAAAGACAGCTGCCTCACTGGTCACCATCTGACATCAAGTTCTTTGGACCAAACTTTCCCCCGAACACTGGGCTCAGGCATCTGTTGGGCTGTGGACTCACCCCCAAGTCTGCGAAGGGCCCGTCCAGCAGAGCTAACTGGGCCACGCGGCAGCGGTCCCTGTTGGCCAGGGTCTGTGGGGTGCTGTAGCCCCCTCGAAGTGCATTCTCCTCAGCAATCAGAGCCTCAAGCTCCGGGGTGGCTCCTCCAGTCACCAAGGTCCGTATCAGGGTGAGGATATTGTCATTAAAGTATGTCTGTGGAGAGAGAGGAAGAACATCCTTAAGCAAACACCCTAAAGTAACGACAGCCGACATCCAAATTACAACTCTTCTTGGTATCTCCTGTTTAAAGTTCTGGCCTGTCTCTTCAAATAATTTTATGTGGGAAGTGAAAAGACAGCAGCCTCCAATTATTCCATTCTTTTCTCTCCTGTTTGACTCTGCCATGACTTTAAAAAACCAATTCAGAGGATTTTTATTAGAGGGCTAACGTCTGAAGAAATGGTGTTTACTATAATTGGTGTTGTTTGGTATGCAAATACTGCCTGACCCCTGCAAGCCTACGTGTCTGCTGTGGGAATTGGGACATGTGTAATGATATACACCACACCCAGGCTGGTATACAAGCAGGTCTGCCTCCGAGGGCCTGTCACCCATGTCCCCAGATGGCAAAACTTCTAAGTAGGAATGAGATGCCAAGAGAATCATTACTGTCAAACTCAGTAATTTATCGTATGCTTTGATAACAGTCTACCCTAAAAGTCTCCATCAATAAATAAGTCAAATCAATTTATGACGAGGTGAGCATCCTTTGGGTTTTTCTTTTTCTTTTGTTTTGTTTTGCTTGGCTTTGTTTTGTTAGAATACCTTTAGTAGTTTGAGGCAAATATTGCTTTTTAAAGAAATTTCCCTCTAAGTGTACATTTGTCTCACATCTGAAACGTAACAGGTCTGTCGGGGAGAAAACAATGGGGATTTTAAAAAATTAATAGGATGTCAAATAAAAGAGCTTAAAAAGATATTTGTCATTCAGTCTAATTTGAGAAAAGTCTCAGTTAAGGTGCTGCATTCCATTTTCCTGTGTAAGAAGAAATCAAACAGGCTAAGTCAAATCAAACCAAATCTTGCCTGTGGCTTTTGAGACTCTAAGTCTTTTGGGAGCAGGTTAGGAAAGACAGACGCATTTTCACTTCGGCAGCTTGTTAGAGAGTTTACTCCACAAAGCAAGGTAGGGAACAAAGCAGGTAAGGAGGAGTTCCTGTCCCTGCTTTACCATTACTAGTTCTGTGTCTTGGGAATAACTGCCTAATCATTCTGGGCTTAGCTGTTCTCAACGGTAAAATAAGCATGGTCAATTAAGATCAAGTTTATATGCAAAGAATTCCAAGAGGACTTCTGAGTTAAGACGATAGTTGCTGGTAGGCTGAATTCACTTCCTTCATTGAAACACTCACCAAAATACCCAAAGTAATACGAAAGTCCAGTTGCAAAGGAAATTAGGAATGTTATTCATAGCCTGTCAAGGCCTAAGGAAAAGTTATACTTAGAATCCAGTTGTGTCCTGGGGCAGGAAGGTAGAACAAGTACACCTATAGTAAAAACTTCAGCCGGAGAGGTTAAGGAATCTGGGATCACACTGTGGGATTAATATTGCCTTTGCCTCTCAGAGATGACTGGCCTTGGAAAGTTATTAAACACCTTTGTGTCTCAGCCTTGTGATCTGTGAAATGGAACCACAGAGTGGTTCTATGCTTTGTGCACAAGGAGAACTGATATATAGTTCTGGTCTGATGTCAGAGTCATGAGACCATTGTTAGTAAAAGGAAAGTCAGTCTCATTTCCAACCTTTTCTAGACTCTTCAGTCTTTTCTATTATGGTTTTTGGTGGAGGGCATTGAGGGCCAATCAAGATCATTTTGTTTCATCCTTGAATTGGCACATATAAGTCTACTTCCACTCTTTACCTCTGTCTAGACTAAGGAACTGTGCTGCAAAGGTCCATGAGATCTGCAACCTGGGATGGACCAAAGGAGGAAGGTCCACTAGAGTGGTATTCCAGTCGAGGTTGGTTAAGGGCACCTACATAGACATTTCCCAAACTTTCCAGGGATAAATCTTCTTCCCTACAATCAGATAACCTATTATAGGAAGAAGGAGACACTTGTGAGCCCTGCGTACCACGCTAAGTAAATAAAAACTGGACACAGACCTTTGAAAAAGTCCTTTGTACTACAAATTACCATTCTAGATTAAGATGGGGAGGGGTGGTTCAAACAGACATAAGGCAGATGACAGAACCTCACAACCTTGTGTACTGAACATCTGACCTCTTTGTGCTCAAAGGGAGCGAGGGAAAGACAGAGAAGAGGGGGAACAAGAGCAAGAGAGAAAATGAGAATATTTTCCAAAAGGAACCATTGTGTTTAATATAGAAAAGAAAAACATTCTTTTGACTGGGTAGTTATTGGAAGAAGCAAAAATTTAGGGAGAATTTACTTTGAAATCAAAATAAAAATTTTAAGAACATAGAGATATATAAAATGAAGTAAAAGATAAAATAAGAAAGCTGATATGATACATCTTATCCAATTCTTTCCTAATATAAAACACTGAAATTAAAATATATATGACATAGTTAAAATTATTCAATATCCTTTCATAATAAACACACTCAACAAATGAGGAATAGAACTTTTCTATCTAATAAAGGACCTACAAGAACAATTCATAGTTAACACATCATATTTAGGGATGAGAGAACAGATGCTTTTCCCATAAAGTCAAGAACAAGCAAAGAATTTGAGAAGGAGGGGAGAGGAAGGAAAAATAAAAAGGATTAAGATGTGATATAAGTGTGTTCCAATACTCCATGATGAATGTATTCATTATACATTGCAAACATACACTAACAAAAGAAGTTTTTAAAAGACAAAGAATCTGCTGTCATGACTCCTCCTCAACACTGTGTTGGAGGTTCTAGCCAGTGCTAGTAAGAAATAAAGGATATTCATTTGGAAAAGAAAAGTTAAAAATTGTTTCTATCCATAGATGACATGATATTGAGTACAGAGAACCCTATGGGATCCATTAAAAATATTATAGGCAAAATAGAGTTCATCTAGATTGCAGAGTATAAAACAATATACAAAAATCACGTTCACAGCAAACGACATGAGAATAGAATTAAGAAAGCAATTCTAACTACAACAGCATCAAAAAGAATAAAATAATTCAGAATAAATTTATCCAATAAAGTAAAAGATTGGTATGCTGAAAACTAAAAAATATTACTGATAAAAGTTAAAGTTTAATATTATTAAAATAGGAATAATCCCAAAATGATGAACAGAATCAATGTAACTATTACCAAGATCCCAGACACTGTTTTTTTAAAGAAATGGAAATGCTGCTTCTAAAATACTGTACTACAGAACTGCAAGTGGTACAAAGAAGCTAAAGCAATCTTATAAGACACAAAAACAACATTAAAAAGTTGGAAGAAGCCAAGTGCAATGATGCATACTTGGAACCCCAGCACTTTGGGAGAATGAGGCAGAAGAATCACAACTTGAGTTCTGCCTAGGCAACTTAGAGAGATATTGTCTCAAAAATAAAAAATATGAAAGGGCTGGAAATGTAGATCAGTGTCAAGGTCCTGGGTTCAATCCTTGGTATTGAAAAAAAAGTTGGAGAATTCACAGTTTGTGATTTCAAAATACACTACAGAAGTTACAGAATCAAGACAGCAGAGTACTGGAACGAGGACAGACATACAAAAAATAAAATACAATTGAAAGTCCAGAAATAAACTCATGCACCTATAGTAAACTGCTTTTCAATGAGGATGCCAAGACATTTTAATGGAAAAAGAACATAGTTTCTTAAACAAGTGGTATTATAACAACTGAGTATCCATATGCAGAAAGAAGTTGGACTTATATGTCCAACCACACACAAAATATAACTCAAATTAATTGAAATACCTAAATATAGCATCTAACAGTATAGAAACTCTTAGGCAAGAAATAGGAGCAAATCTTTACGACCACTGACAACAGTTTCTTAGATAAGACACCAAAGCATATGCTACAAAGCAACATAAGCTGAACTTCATAAAAATTTCAAAAATATATGCCTTGAGGGATAATATATATGAACTGAGAAGACAACCTACAGAACGAGAGCAAATTTTAGCAGTTCATGTTTTTATAAAGGTCTAATATCCACTATTAAAAGTCTTCTTATAACCTGACAACAAAAAAAGCCTGATTTTAGAAATGGGCCAAGATTTGAATAAACTTTTCTCCAGAACAAATATATATATAACATGAAACATCATTAGGGAAATACAAATCAAAACTCAAATAGAATAACATAGTATAGAATAACTCACTATTTGGTTGTTAAAATAATAGACATATAATAGGAAGAACTGGTGAGAGCGTGGAGAAACTGGAACCCTCTTACACTGCTGGTGGGAATATAAAAGAATGCAACCAAGTTGGTGAATAGTCTGGCAGTTTCTCATGCAGTTACATTCTGAGTTGTCATATGACCCAGCAATCCCACTATATATGCTAAAGAGAAATGAAAACACATGTGCACACAAAAACTTGTACAAGGATGATTATAGCAGCATTATACATGACAGCCAAATGGTAGAAACAAAATGTCAGCTCATGAATGCATCAATGTATTATATCCACAAAATGAATGTTATTTGCTCATGAAAAGAAATTAAAGACTGATACATGCTACAACTTGGATGAGTCCTGAAGACATGACAATAGGCAAGATTCTATTTCTGTGAAATGTCTAAAAAGAGAAAATCTATAGAGATAAATAGTAGAGGAGTGGTTGTTCAGGGATGGGTCCATAGAGTTAGGGAAGAGGAGGACAGGCTTCTTTTTGAAATGATGAGAATATTATAAAATTTATTATGGAGATAAGTGTTACATGTATACCAAAAACCACTAGACTGTAGACATTGGTATATTACATGGTCTATTAGTATCTCAAAAGATATTTTAAAAAAGAAATGGTTAACTGTGAACAAATGGACCTGGTAGACGTCTACAGAGTTTTCCACCCAACAACATCAGAGTATACATTCTTCTCAGCTTCACATGGTACATTCTCTAGAATAGAGCATATATTGGACCATAGAACATACTTAAATAAATGCAAAGGAATCGAAATTATCCCATGCATACTATCTGATCACAGTGCCATCAAACTGGAAATTAATGACAAAAGAAATTGCAAAAAGTCCATAAACATATGTCTGAAGGTGTAGGCAACTATTCTGAAGATAACAAATATTATGGTAGCCAATGCTGTTTCGCTAATATCTTGAAATTCTATATTGCTTACATTGTTCTGCTTTGTTTGTTTTGTTTTATTATGTTTGGGTTTGTATCTACTGTTTTAGTTTGTTGTATTTTGTTTGATTTTATTGATCCCTGATGGTATGGGCAGGTATACTGCAGATAACAAGAGCCATTATGGTAGCCTTATCGATTGCTTTTTTTTCTTTTTTAATATCCTGCTTCAAAGTCATGTTCATTGCTTTGTTTTGATTGACTTTACTCTGTTTGGTTTTGTTTGGTTGTATTCTTTTCAAAATAAAATTAAAAAATTAAAAAAATTTAAAAAAAACTCCATAAACACATGGAAATTAAATACCACACTCCTGAACAATCAGTGGGTCACAGAGGAAATTAAAGAAGAAATCAAACAATATCTACAAGCAAATGAAAATACAAATACAACCTACCAGAACCTGTGGGATGCAATGAAAGCAGTCCTCAGAGGGAAATTTATTGCAGTGAATTCCCACATCCAGAAAATGGAAAGAACGCAAATAAATAATCTGATGTTACACCTGAAACATCTAGAAAAAGAAGAACAAGCCCAACCCAAAGCCAAAAGAAGGGAGGAAATTGTAAAGATCAGAGCAGAAATTAATGCAATGGAGACTAAGAAAACAATACAAAGAATCAATAAATCAAAGAGCTGGTTCTTTGAAAGAATAAATAAAATTGATAAGCCACTAGCCAACCTTATTAAAAAAAGGAAAGAGAAAACTCAAATCCATGCAATAAGGAATGAAAAGGGTGAAATCACTACAGACCCTGTGGAAATACAGAAGATCATCAATACCTATTTCGAAAATCTTTATTCTCATAGGTTCAATAACACCGAAGAAATGGACAGATTTCTAGAAACATATCAATTACCAAAACTGGACCAAGAAGATGTAAAACTACTGAATAATCCAATTTCAGTTAATGAAATAAAAAATGTAATTAGAACCTTACCAACCAAGAAAAGTCCAGGTCCTGATGGATTCACAACTGAGTTCTACAAGAAATTCAAGGAAGACTTAATGCAAACACTCCTCAAACTCTTCAATGAAATTGAAAGGGAAGGAAGTCTCCCTAAATCATTCCTGGAAGCAAGTATTACCCTAATACCAAAACCAGAGAAAGACCCAACCAAGAAAGAGAACTACAGGCCAATCTCTCTAATGAACATAGATGCAAAAATCCTCAATAAAATACTGGCAAACAGAATCCAGCAAGTCATCAAG
>RJWT010004981.1:0-32035 GCA_004365215.1 Cuniculus paca
TTGCATCTCTTGAATGACCAGTGATGTTGAACATTTTTTTCACATGTTTATTTACTGTTTATATTTCTTCATCTGAAAAGTGCGTGTTCATCTCAGATGCCCATTTTTGAATTGGGTCTTTAAATCTGGGAGGATGGATTGTTTTGAGTTCTTTATATGTTCTTGATAGTAATCCTTTGTCTGAGGTACAGATGGCAAACATTTTCTCCCCCGTTTTGGGTTGTCTCTTCACTGTTGGTTTCTCTTGCTGTGCAAAAGCTTTTCCATAGGGTGAGATCCCAGTTATTCTTTGTGATAGTTGGGGTTTTGTTCATAAAGTTTTTGCCTACACTAATGTCTTGGAGTTTTACCTACTCTCTTCCAGCAGATTTAATGTTTGTTTTAATGTTGTTATGATTGATACATTGTGTCAACTTGAGAAGTTTAGAAGTTTAACTGAGACTCAGCAGGGAGCCAGGGTTCTTACTTTGTAAATATCCTCATCCTGTGCTAAGGAGGGCAAGGCCATTTTGTGAGTGCTACACCCACCCTTGGGGGGGGGGTGGCCTGTGTACAATATAAGGGATGGAGAAGAGGTTTGAGTTTGTTTTCTTTTGCTCTGGCTGCGGCCTTGAAGTGTTGCCCCAGTGCCATCTACCCTGCCTTGGAGTCAGCTGATTGTGGACTGAAATCTCCAGAAACTGTAAGCTAAATAAACCTTTTCTTCCCTAATTTTGGGTGTCAGGTGTTTGTTTCAGCAAGGAAGAAAAGTAACCAAGACAAATATTAAGATCTTTGATCCATTCCAATTTTAGCTTGGTACACAGTGAAAGAGATGGGTCCAGTTTTAATCTTTAGCATGTGTAGAGCCAGTTTTTCCAGCACCACTTATTAAAGAGGCTTTCTTCCAGTGAGTGTGTTTGGCACCTTTGTCAAAGATAAGGTGGCTTAGTGTGTCTGCAGTTGTTTTCTGTATCTTCTAATCTGTTCCATTGATCTTTGGGTCTTTTTTTTTTTTTTTTTTTTTTTTTTTTTTTTTTTTTTTTTTTTTTTTTTTTTTTTTTTTTTTTTTTTTTTTTTTTTTTTGGTCAGTAACACATTGTTTTTATCACAGTAGCTTTATAGTATAATTTCAGGTCGGAGATTGTGATGCCCCTGGTCTTGTCTTTGTTGCCTAGGATTGCCTTTACTATTCTACATCTCTTCTGGTTTCAGATGAATTTTAGGATTGTTCTCCCTAATTCTGTGAGATAATGCCACTGGGATTTTGATTAGGATTGCATTGAATCTGCATAACAGTTTTGGAAGTATGGCCATTTTCACTATATTGGTTCTTCCTACCCAAGAGCCTGGGATATCTCTCCATTTTCTAATATCCTCTTCAATCTCCTTTTTCAGAGTACTGTGGTTTTCAGTGTAGAGATCTTTTACCTCTTTTGTTAGATTGAATCGTAGGTATTTCATTTTTTGGGATGCTATTGTAAAAAATATTGTTTTCCTGATTTCTCTCTCAGTGACTTTTGTTATTTGTGTACAGGATGGCTATTGACTTTTAAGTGTTGACCCTGTAACCAGCTATGTTACTGAATTTGCTTATTAGATTTAGTAGTCTTTTGGTGAAGTTTTTGGGGTCTTCTAAATAGAGTATCATGCCATCCGCAAATAATACTTTAACTTCTTCCTTTTCTATTTTTTTTGCGGCACTGGGGATTGAACTCACAACCTTGCGCTTGCCAGGAGGGCGCTTAGGCCACTTAACTAGATCCCCGGCCCTGGTGTTTTTGAGACAGGGTCTCACTATGCCATTCAGGCTGGCCTTGAGCTCACTTTGTAGCCCAGGCTGGTCTCGAACTCACAACGACCCGCCTGTCTCAGCCTCCCAAGTGTTGGGATTACAGGCGTGAGCCACCACGCCCGGCCCTTTTCTATTTTTATTCCTTTTATTTCTTTCTCTTGTCTAATTGCTCCAGGTAAAGTTTCCAGGACTATTTTGAATAAAAGTGGAGTCAGTGGACATCCTTGTCTCTTGTTTCCTGATTTTAGAGAGAAAGCTTTCAGTTTTTGTCCATTTAGTATGATGTTGCCTGTTGGCTTGTCATAGATGGCTTTTATCAGATTGAGATAAAGACCATCTATTCCAATTTTCTGTAGAGTTTGTTTTTTATCATGAATAGATGCTGGACTTTGTCAAAAACTTTTTCTGCATCTATTGAGATAATATGATTTTTGTCCTTGGCTCTGTTAATACGATGTATTACATTTATGGACTTAGGTATGTTGAACCATCATCCCTGCATCCCTGGGATGAATCCCAGTTGATCGTGGTGTACAATCTTCTTGATGATTTGCTGCAGTCTGTTTGCCAGTATCTTCTTGAGAATTTTTGCATCAGTGTTCATTAGGGAAATTGGCTCGTATTTTTCTTTCTTAGTTGGGTCCTCCTCAGTTTTGGTATCAGGGTAATGCTTGCTTCCAGGAATGAATGTGAAAGTATTGATTCCCTTTCAATTTCATTAAAGAGTTTGAGAAGTAGTGGTGTTAGGACTTCTGTAAATTTCTTGTAGAATTCAGCAGTGAATTCGTTAGAGCCTGGATTTTTTCTTTGTTGATAGATTTTTAATTACATCAATTTCATTTATTGATACTGGGTTATTTAGGATTTTTATATCTTCTTGATTCAGCTTTGGCAATTTATGTGTATATAGGAATCTTCCCATTTCTTCTGTGTTTTCAATCTTAGTAGAATACAAGTTTTTAAAGTAGGTATAGATGATCTTCTGAATTTCTGCAGGGTCTGTGTGATTTCACCCTTTTCATTCCTAATTGCATGGATTTGAGTCTTTTCTTTCTTTTTTTTGGTAAGGTTGGCTAAGGGTTTGTCAATTTTATTTAATCTTTCAAAGAACCAACTCTTCAATTCATCAATTCTTTGTATTTTTTTTTAGTCTCCAGTGTGTTAATTTCTGCTCCAATCTTTATAATTTCCTCCTTTGTACAAGCTTTTGGTATAGCCTGCTCTTCTTTTTCTACAAGTTTGAGGTTCAACATTAAGTTGTTTATATATACTTGCTCTGTTTTCCTGATATGGGTATTTACTGCTATAAATTTTTCTGTTAAGACTGCTTTCATTGTGTCCCGCAAGTTCCAATATGTTGTGTTGTTGTTATCATTCAACTGTTAAAACTCTAATTTCTTCTTTAATTTTATCTGTGACCCATTGGTTGTTCAGTGGGGTGCTATTTAATTTCCATGCATTTATGAAGTTCTTGTGTTTTCCTTTGGCATAGATTTCCAATTTCATCGCACCGTGGTCTGATAGTAGGCATAGGATAATTTGAATTCCTTTCCATTTACTTAAACCTGTTCTATGAGCCAGTATATGGGCTATGTTAGAGAATGTCCCATGTGCAGCTGAGAAGAATGTGTATTCTGATGTTGTAGGGTGGAATGCTCTATAGACATCTATGAAGTCCATTTGTTCAAAGTTTTATTTAATTCTAATATTTCATTATTGATTTTTTGGTCTAATCTGTCTTTTTGTGACAGTGGAGTATTGAGGTCTCCCAATACAATTGTATTAGGGCTTATTTGATTTTTCATGTCCGTTAGTATTTGTTTTACATAGTTGGGTGCACTGGTATTTGTTGCATGTATATTTATGATTGTTATCACTTTCTCTTGGATTGTTCCCTTTACAAAGATATAGTGACCTTTGTCTCTCTTAATCAGCCTTGGCTTAAAATTCACTTTGTCTGCAAATTGAGTAGCTACCCCTGCTTTTTTCTGGGTTTCTGTCGCATGTGATACTGTTTTCCATCCTTTGACTTTCAGTCTGTGAAGTTCTTTTTGAATTCTGTGTGTTTCTTGTATGCAGCACATTGTTGAATCTTGCTTCTTGATCCATTCTGTGTCTGCTTTAACATTGCTAAGCTTGGTGTGTATTTTGGTAATTTCTATATAGTTAACTGAGAGATGATTTCTGATTTCATTTTTTCCAAGCCTCATTCAATTGCTTTGTTGTTACCACTTCAGAAAGACCTGGTGGGACTTTTGAATTGTCCCAACTTATTGCCTCTTGCATTTGCCTTTGGCGAACTGGATGTCTGGGGTTGCATTTTGCTTAAGCATCTCAATTTATTTTCTCACTTTTTTTTAGTTTAATTCCTGGGTTGATGCTTGTAAGTTGCCTATGGTGGGTTGCCTCATTGGTAGTGTTTAGGACCCTTAGGTGATGATTACTTCTCTGAGGCATCTTCCAAGTGTAACTGTTTTTTGGGTTTTGAGTCTGTTGGAAGATCTTACCTCTTCTGTTTGTTGGAGATGAGAAGTTGTTGCTTGTTTGGCCTAGTCCCTGGTTCTTTGACACTGTGCTACTGTAGTTTCTGTGACCCTTAGTTAATCTCAGTCAGGCAATACCAGGACCAACAATTGTTTAGAACAATTATGTCAGTTTTGGCTATAGTGGTACCAATAGCATCAAACACAGGTTCGAACAGCTCCTCTGGCTCAGTGACTCCCATCTCAGGGCAAAGGCACCACTGGCTACTGCCATCTTCTTCCTTCAGGTTTTTCTTTTTACTCTCTCTGTGGGCTTCAATTTGCACTTCAGATTCTTTCTGGGTCCAGAGGACCCACTTCCTTTCTTCTTGTCTTTCTCTTGACTATATTCCAGCATCTGGACAGTGACCCCCAGAGAGGCTGTTTTCTCTGCTGCTTACTGCACTGCCATCTTCCCTGAAGTTGTAATCTTGGTTTTCTTGAGGCTTGGAGTAAGTCTTTCAGTCAGCAAGGGGTTATGACAGTTTGTGAAACACATCTTTCCTGTTACTTAGCAGAAGAGATTAAAACACTTGACAAATAAGTGTAAGAAATGGATATAATTGACTCTATTGTGAAAACTTTTTTCAACTGGTTTCCAGTCACTTATTTTCATATCATCTGAATAGAGAAGAATTGAAAAGCAAGACATATATTCCATTCTTCAAAATACTAGAATAATGGAAGTTCTACCCCTCTGGTACATCAGATTTTTAGTGAGTTTTGTGATGGATTCGTGTGCTAGGTTTTAGGGATTCATTGAGTAAGAGACAAGTCCTTGCTCTTAGAAATTGCTCAGACTTGTTAGTGGTTCTGAAAGTAGTATTCCTAAGTATCACTTAGGAGAGTATTAAAAATGCAAATACTTGAGAGCATCCCCTAGTGTCCTTAGAGTTATCACAGTCTAGTCACCTGCATTTTAAATTTAGTTCCCAGGGCCAGGGATTTAGCCCAGCAGTTCAGGCGCTTGCCTGGTAGGTGCGAGGTCGTGAGTTCAATCTCTGGTACCAAAAAAAAAAAGTTAAATTTACATCCCCACATTTTAGCACTGTTCTAGTGTTAGTGAAACATACCTTGTAAATTATGATGTTTTTGTAAGGTCCTCAAGACTACAGCAGGTTCAATGATATGCAAGAAAAACTTGCAGAACTAAGAAAAGTTCTTCTACTCAGGTTTAGTTTCTTACAATAAAATGATACAGACCAAAATCAGTAAAGGGAAGACATATAAGGCAGTCAAGAGAGACCAGCTTTGAGTTTCCCTTTGTCCTTTCTCAGTGCCGTTGCACAAACAGTGCTTATTCACCCCATAGCTATGTGTGGCAGCATGGATGGGCTGTTGTTGACTTGGGAAGCTCACCTGAGATTTGGTATCCAGAGTACATATTGGGGATCATTGTGCAGGCATGGCTATACACTCTTATGCTTGACCTGAGTTTCTGACCCTTTCAGAGGAGAAGCCTGGTATGCCATGCTTTAGGCTTCCCAGGTAAACCAAGAGCCTTACTAGAAAGGAAATTCTAGGGACTTAAAGTCCAAGGAGCTGGACAAAAGGCCAGACTTTTCTTTCGACACAGCGAATCCTTTATTACATGAGACCTAGCAAAGCCAGTTATTTTTGTCATTGCTAGGCATTTGAAGAAATCATGTTTTCTTTTTGGTGGAAGATATGTTGCAACCACATGAAGTGTTACATACCACAAACCAAATAATTAAGCTGTGTATAGTGGTACTTGCTTGTGGAGGCTGAGACTGGAAGATTCTTTGAGCCCAGAAGTTGGGC
Organism: Cuniculus paca; assembly: GCA_004365215.1. Taxonomy (NCBI): domain Eukaryota; kingdom Metazoa; phylum Chordata; class Mammalia; order Rodentia; family Cuniculidae; genus Cuniculus; species Cuniculus paca. The sequence continues at coordinate 6,079 of RJWT010004981.1, forward strand.
TATCCTGGGGTTTCAACATAGCACTCGGTCTCAAAAACAACACCAAAAAAATAGAAAATTAGAATTTCTATACAGAAGTGAGGATGTTTACAGGAGTATTCATATTTGACACCTGTCCTAATGTTTCTGTAGAAATTTGAATAAAGAATAGGAGTCACTCTAGAAGAATAGGAGACAGTTCAGTTTTTGAATTAGGATTTTAATATATTGTGACAGGTTGTAATGTCCCAAAGTCAATAATGTAAAGTTTATGAGGAATAAATGTTAAAAGGCAGCTGAGAAAGACAGGGGAAATATGTCTTAACTCTACTTGCATGCAGGAGACTGAGGATTTAGTGGACGAAACCAGTGATTGGGAAATTTATAAAACTAACAGACGGTAAACTTAATGTTTTGTGGACTAATAGGCAAAATAGGGATATTACATAAGTACTTACTCTCCAGAGGAATAGAATCAATAGAAAATTTGTGTATAATTAGGCAAGGGGATTTACAGTATTAGGTTGGCTTACAGGATCAGAGAGTTCACAGTGGCCATCCATATGCTGTGTAGCCAGAGGATCCAGTTGCTGCTCTGACAAAGATGAAACACAGAACAAGAGCCATCAAGGATGCAGCATCAGTGTGAGGTTGAAGGCTTGGAACTCTAGAGATTCACTGGTGTAAGTCTGCATTGGAAGGCTGGAGAAACTGGAGACCAGTGTCTAAAGCAGTGGAAGCAAATGGTTCATCCACTCTAGAAGACTGGTGCTCTTCACAGTGGGGACACTTTCCTCCTTCTTTCTTTTTTTTTTACTCTGTTCAGGCTACAAGCCTATTGATTGGTGCCACCCTCAACTGGAATAGATCTTCCTCTTTCAGTTTGCTGGCCTACATGCCAATAATCCACAGACACACTCCAAACTGTGCTGTACTAACTTGCTAAGCACTTCTTAATTCATTCAAATTGACATATGATTATTGGTTATACTTACATGTAATGAGAGAAAGCAGATTCCCACAAATTTTCATTGAGAGAATTCAAGATGTTATAATTTAATATAATTATTATTTTTGGTACTGGAGATTGAACCCAAGGTCTTTGCACTGAGCTCCATTCCCACCCCCTTTTTTATTTTTAAATTTTGAGAGAGGGACTTGCCAAATCTACATTGCCCAGGGTGGGCTTGATTTTGCCATCCTCCTGCCAAAGTGCTCCTGCTAAAGCCCAGCTTTAAGTATTTTTTGTTATATAGGTCTCTTAATAAGAAGAATCAAATTATTTTGAGGGGAGGGGTGGATAATATTTTGTTTAATTGGAGTTCAGTTAATGTGCCCTATTACCAAGGTGATTTACAAGCTGAGAGGTAGCACACAAATGTAATCTCAGATACTTGGGAGACTAAAGGAGGAGGTTGGAGAGTTCAAGGCCAGTCTGGGTAACTTAGTGAGATGCTGTCTCAAAATAAAAGTTTTAAAAGGGCTGGGGAGTACTTGCGTAGCATGTGTGAGGTCTGGGGTTTGATCCCCCAGCAGTGAAAAAAGTCACAGATGTCCGTTTCAAAATGCTAGCCTGAAAGATTATACATGTTTCATCTTTGAAAATGTCTTCATACTGTTAACTACTCCCGAATACTGATACTGGTCCAGGAATATGTTGTTTTAATTGAGCATATTCATTGCTTGGAAGGCATTTATAGTGTTCTGTTAGAATCACCTTGATGTTTGCCTTTGAGCATGTTTTGTTTTGTTTTTTGAGACAGGGTCTCACTTTGTAGTCCAGCCTTGAACTCACTGTATATCCCAGGCTGTCCTGGAACTTGCAGTGATCCTTCTGCCTCAGCCTAGCGCTTGGATTACAGAGATGCTCTATCATACCCAGCCAATAAATTTTCTTTGTATTTACATCAGGGTTCAAAAATGCTACTGGAACTGTACTTTAACTCAGAAAATGTATCTGTTGCATATTTGCATGGGAATGAAAATCTTGCTTCTCATTTTAACTTCTGACAACATGAGAAGGGTATAAAGTGTATAATTCATTGACTTTACTGCAGTATGAATTCTAATAAGGACTGTGGTGCCTTGTAAATTTAGGTCTAATTTATTACGAAACATCAGGTCTTAACAAAAATGATTTCAAAAGCTATTATTTGCTAATAATAACTGAGGGAGAAGGGAAAAGTTTAAAAGGGGTTGGGGGAAATACAGAGAAATAGAAGAGGAAGAGATTAGAAACAAGGCTGAAAGACAAAGATTGTGCACATTTTGGGAAACTGGTGAAGACAGGAGGGAAAAAGAAGGAAGAAATAAAATGAACAGAACAACAACAAAACTAGAAACAGTGTTCACACTCATAAAAAGTAAGAACAAGCAAGCAAAAAGAAAATAAAGCAAAAAGCATGAAAATAAAAAAGAAAATAACAGAAATGTCCACTTCAAGACATGTCTCTGCTGTCACTGGTAGTCAAAATGGGCAGGCAGAGTCCAGATTCATGTTGGTTCATCCCAGCAGGCCAGCCATAGATTTCTGGTGGGGTAGTGGATAATCTCAGCAAACTTGGACTTTTAGTTCCAGTGAAATTCAGGCTGCTTTCTAGCTACGAGCCTGTAACACTCAAGTGTCCCTCCTGCCAGCTTGAACTCAACTCCTTGAACTCCTGCCACCTTGAAGTTGGTTCTACCTCACCCTGACATTGGGGGCCACTAGGTGGAGCCAGCCTGCAGCTGGTCTGAGTTCTGAGATTAGTTGGTCCTTCTCCAAGATGACTGCTGGCTGATGATAGTCCTCTCCTGGGGGACAGCTGAACCCGAATAACTCGTCATCCACTGCAATCTACTGTGTCCACTGCTCTTTTCCACTGGTACATTTCTCTGGGGAGGCTTCTAGGGTGTCCAATAGTCACCACGTGTTGGCAGGTGGAGCCACCTGCTCCCATGCAGTGAGTCAGGGCTCAGGAAGAAAGTTCTGCTTGCTACATTCTCCTCCTTTGTTGAGGTCTCTCTTCACTGTCCCTGTAAGCTTCAGTTCTTGCTTCACATCTTTACTGTGCCCTAGTGAGTCAGTTTTCTCCTTCTCTTCGTCATGTTGTTATATTCCATGGTCCAGACACCAAATCTGGGAGAGCGTATTTCTCTGCTTTTCAGTATTCCGTCAACTTCGCAGAAGTCTGGATTCAGTATCAGCTGAGGAAGCCGAAGCTTGGAGGGGGAGCCACATTGTGTAAAGCTGGCTTGGAGGGGAGGTTAGTGCCAAGGTTTTTGTTGTCTTTTGGATGTTTTATTCACTTATAATTTTGGTGCTGTGGTCTCTATGGTATCTCAAAGCTGCTCTCTGTAAAGTGTGTCCAAGGTTTCATCAAGAAAAGAGAAGTCATACTAGGTACATTTTAATACAAAGAATTATGTCTCTTCACTGTCAGTGAAAGGACTAGAAGGGTCATAGATCAGGGAAGCAGATGGGGAATGTGTACTTCATAGCAATTTCCCTGGAATCAGCTGCGATTCTGGCACATGGAGCTACTCCTACTGTTTGCAGTAGTTCCTGGGGACTTTCTTAGAAGCCACTGGAAATTCTCAGCAGAAAAACTGCTCTCTGTCTTATTTGCCAGATCTTAGTAGTTTGTCCTGACCCTTATTTGCATCTGTGTTCTTCATGCAGTTGTCTTCTAGAATAGAGTTCTGTTTCACGTTAGAGTTTTGCAAGAGTACCTTTATTATGTAACTGACACTGAGGAGTTGTAGCAGGCAGGGCTGTCTGCGCTGTGATTCTGGATTCTCTGTGACATTACAAGACAGGAGGTGGTAGTGGTAATGCAGAGTTGATACAGACAGCCCAGTACAGCAGCAGCCAAGCAACTATGTTTATAGGGTAGGAATTTGGAAGAGAGGCCTGAGTTAGGCTGAGCATGGAGACAGTGTTTCAAGTGCTATTGCCTAGGAAGAGGTGAACAGGATAGAGGTTTGTGGACTGTATAGACATGTTTGAGAAGAAAGGAGGGACAGCTGAGAGACCAAGCAGAAAACCAGAAGAACATGGTGTCTGGAAAGCAAGAGAAGGGAAGTGGGAGTGATCATCTCAGTCAGTTGTTGCTGACAGTTCACGTAAATATCTGAGGATCTGCCATGGGGGGACGTTGGTAACCTTGAGTAAAAGAGTTTTGGTGTAAGAATGGTAGTGCAAACAGTTGGGGTTAGGAGAGAAAAGGAAGAGAAGAATTTGTAATGACGAGCACTTTGTGTTTATGCTTGTTTATGGGCTCACTTATATAATAGCTATTTTAAAGTCTGTGGTATAATTTTATCATTTGCATCATCTTAGTATTGGCTTGTCTCGATTTTCTTTTTCTATGGGAATTGAGATTTTCCATCCTTCCTGTGCTATGTTTGGGTTGTTTCCCCATTTTGGATGTCATGTTAGGAGACTGGACTAATTTAAAACTATGGGTAGGGTGGTGCTTTGAATTCTAGTCTTCTCTGATTCACCTACTGTTGTACTAGCTTTGTCGGCACATATACTAAAATTGATTCACCTGCTGTTACTTTTCAGTAAAGAAACAGCTTCTGCAGTTATTCTGTCCAGATTTTCACATTGCTTTCCAAGAGAGCATTCTTGTGCTTTACCTCTGCTGGTCCACTTTGCTTTCAGATGCTGGGCTTTCCTTTCAGTTGGGCCATGATTCTCAAATCACCATGTGTCCTTTGATGAATTACCTGCAGTAATTGCTATAGAGGTTTTCTTCTGAGTTACTCTTTGGATGTGATTTATGTCTCTTCCCATAGGGCTTCCTTCATTCAGTGTCTCAGGTAGACAACATGATCTTTGTCATGCTAAACATTTACCATGATGAATGTTAGCGCTGTGTATGATTGAAGGATTGGTTTGTCTTGAAATCACATGACTCTGCTTAGTGGTTTTAGTAGAATAATGTTTCTTGGACATTAAAATGCTTTTCACACATGGGAATTTTGTAGAGATGTTATTTGTGGTGTAGAGTAGGACAGTGAAGAAGAGCTTTAGAGAGATCTTACTTTGAATTTCAGGTCTGATCCTTGCACCCTGTATGATGCTCTTCAAGTTATTTAACTTTTCTGTCTGTTTCTCATCTCTTAAGTAGAAATTATAACTTTTATAAATGAGGTACAACATTTATTCTTAGTACATGGATAGCAATATAATTAAAAACAGCATTTATATTCAGATGGATAGGGGAACAAGAGAGGGGAGGGGAAAAGGGAAGAAGGGAAAAGTTAAAAAAAAAAGAAAAGGAGGAAAACATGGAAACAAAGCTTTATAAATGGGGAGGGGTTGAAGGGAGGGTAGGAAAATGGGGAAAAACAAGTTATATCATATATAGTACAAATTCTGTATGATGAATATGATCGATATGTACATTTAAAATGTATTAATAAAATCTAATTAAAAAAAAACCCTTCATATTGTAGGACAGAATTAATCTGATGTTTGGAAAGTACATTCCAAATCTTGATCATTCTCTGACTTATACTGGTCTAAGAACTTGAAAGTGGTTTATATTTATCATTAGCTCTGCAACAAAATGGCCGCTTACTATTATTGATAGTTCATTTTTGACAGTACATTAACTTATAGCTTTTATTTCTTTAGTGTATTTAGTGCCTTAGTACCTGTTGGAAGGCAGTGCCTGTACCAAGCAGTGGAACTCAAGGAATGAGAGACATATCCCTGCTTTGAGTACCTTAGGAGCCTCGTATTAGAATATTTTTGGCTAGAAAATTATTTTGAAGCATAAATAAGCTTTTGTTTGCCCAGGTGATCTTCATAATTATATTCACATGCTTGATACAGTTCTGGCTTTTCAGAAAGTTACTTTTGACCTATGTTCTTTCAGAATGTGCGTTACAGCTTGTCTAAGGGCAGAAACTATTGATAGTCTAAGCCTAGAAGAAGGGAAAACCCATAGGAAGTGGTGATATATTATGTATATTAGAGAGCTTCACAAATCATTTAAATCGTTAGGATATTATTGGGTAGGAAATAGTGAATTTGGGTCTTATTTAGCAATTAGTGTTACACAGACATTTTATATTCAGGGACTGTATCTGCTTGCTTAGTTATAATTTGTCACTATGTCATATTGAATGTGGCTCAGCTCTAGGAAGAGTGTTCTCTTGTGAGTGCTTTGGAAAGCTTAATTTTTTTTTTCCTTTGTCATGTATAGTGTTTAACAACACAATGTGGTTAATTGAGAAGGCTGATGGCAGTGTGATTTTAAGATTGCTAATAAGCCAGTATTTGATCTTTGATCTCTCTCTTGCATGTGACATTAGAGAATTTAACTTTTTCAAGACTAAGTTTCTGTCTGTGTAAAATGGGGATAGCAATAGTCACTGGTTAGGGCCATGAGGATTAATGAGTTAAACATACCAATCACTTACAAATGTGAAGTGTTAATGTTATGATTATTAAGATTGTTGTTTGGAATTAGAGATGTATGAAGAATACTGTCTGTGTTGGGTTATGCACTGAAATGAGAACATTGTAAACAAGGTGAGGTAAGGAAATATTCTGATAATGAAGCACAGATTTAGTAATGTTTGATGGGTAGAAAATTTTGCTTTGCAGGTTAAAAAGGGAAAAGAGTTCTAAGCAACCCAAGCGTCTGTTTATGTACTTATTTTAAGACACTCATTGATGCAAGAAAGGATAGGGAATATCCATTGTATAAATGTTTTTGGAGAGTTGACAGTTGTTAATTAATGTTTGTGTCTAGATGATCCCTCAAAGTCTCATGTGGTCATAGGGCTTTTTCAGAAGGGGCTGAATCTAGATTTTGTGATTGATTGGTGGTGCAATGCAAGGATAAGGTGCTGAGATTAAGAGTGTGAATGCTACACCTGCCCTAGGGCGGGTAGCCTACAATATAATACAAGGGACAGAAAGAGTCATACCTTTCTCTTGTTGCTTTTGCTGTCTTACGCCATCATGAACTGTTGCCTCTCTGCTATGTGCCACCCTGCCTTGCAGCTAGCTGATTGTGGACTGAAAACTCTACAGACCTTTCCTTCTTTAATTTTGGGTGTTGGATATTTTGTCTTAGCAATGAGGAAAGAAATCAAGACAACAATATATTTTATTATGTAATAAGCCAAGTTTAATTTTTATTTATCCATGTAGAGCAAAATAATGTAAGAATTTTAATTTTACAGTTTTTGGAATGTCTACTGTAGGCCCTGATTCAACCAGTTCATGCTTATATTTTATCAGTTTCCTAGTTAAAATGCATTGGTTTGTATTGTTGATAAGGATGGATAAAGGGAGAGTTAGAATACAGCATGCATTAAGTTGACCTTGTTGAGTAACAACAAGTGGGCAGTGAGAGGGTATAGTGTTTCTAGAACAAATACTGTTACATACATTCTCCTTAAAATACAAAATAAAGCAATGAATACTTAGCAAAATGTGAATAAGGTATTCAGAGTCAATAATATATATCCATTTACTTATTCATTCACTAAGTCATTCATAAACCAAGTAAATGTTTATTGATTTCATATGCTATAGGCACTTTTCTAGGTATGGTGCATACTATTGGGAATATAGGGATTAAACAAAATCCAGACATGCTGAATAACTGGAATGATTTGTCTTTGCATTTAGCAAGAAAAAGAAACCTTTGCCAAGAGACTCAGAAGACTTCAACAAATGATATTTTTAGGTTTATATGCTGAAGGGAGACAAAAAAGGTAGAGAGCCTAAAGAATAAGTACTTCTGACTGCAACCAGTTGGAGTCTTTTGACCTTCACTTTGGTTTTATTTCCTAATGCCCAGGCTGATATCCTTAGATGATGCATGTAATGCCCATGGTTTTATTTAATAGTGTTAAGTTATTTATGGCATGTGGAGGCTACAGAGCAGAAAGAGGTTGTCATTGTTTCTAGAATCTTGCAATGTAGTAGGAGCAAGAGATTGACAGATGAGGCAAGATCTAATGTCCAGAGAACATCAAAGATGTCAGAATAGTAAGCAGCAGAGTATACAGTCTCTCTGAGAGAACCAGTTCAGATGGAGATGTTGTATTCCAGCATCTGAAGGACAAGAAGGAAGGAAGTGGGTCCCCTGGACTCAGGAAGAATCTAAAATATGAATTGAAGCCCACAAGAAGGAAGGAAGTGAGTCCCCTGGACACAGGAAGAATCTAAAATATGAATTGAAGCCCACAGAGAGAATAAAAAGAAGAATTTAAACAAAGAAGAAGGTGGTGACTGGCAGTGCCTTAGCCTGGAGCCAGACTCACCCTGTGAGAGGGGCTGTTGAGCCTGGAGACTGTGGTCACGGTCACAGTTGCAGTTGTTGTAGCAGTCGCAGTTGACCTCAGAGGTCTCTGCGGAGAGGCATGGGGGTGAAAGAAGAGTGGCGGATGTGGATATCTTTGCTGGCTGGTGGTGAGTGCAGGGGACTCGATCCCCCCCCACAGGAGAGAGTGATTGGCCAGGCACCATTTTGAAGTCGGGCAGGATATGCCCAGGGCCAAGACTACTGCCCACTTCTGCCAGCAGTGCCAGGTTGTGGGCGGACCCGTGGAAGTTGCTTGGACCGAGTTCCCCTGCATGTTCCAGACGATATCACGTAGGTTCCTTGTCAGCTTGAATCCGCAGGCCCTGGCCAGTTACACTCCCATGGAAATGCTGGGGACCCTTGTGGGCTGGTGCCCAGCTCGGCTGAGGCATGGGTGCCCACCGATGGATGTCTTTAGCCAGGGCTGGCCAGAGGGGCCGAACGGTCTTGCTTTGGAGAGGGTTGTGGCCAGTGACGGGGTGCCTGGGACCACACTACCCAGGTGTGTGGAGGAAGTCAGGAATATGCCAAGATGAGGAGGGAGAGGGTGATCTCTGGTGTCTGACCTGGGCAGCATAAGTCCATGAGAGGTAAACGTGGAGATCAAGAGCCGCACACCTGAAATGATGGAAGTGATGTCAACTGAAGTGAAGAAACAACTTCATGAAGCTGTAAGAGAAATTAGAACAGAAATTCTATCCCAGGTAGAAGAAGAAATGAAATCCATAATTAAAGAAATACTAAGCATCTCTAAAGAAGACACAGATAAAAAAAATAGGGGAGCATAGGAAAATAAGGAAAACCATGAATGAACACTATAAGAGAGATTTAGAATGCATGAAACAGATTCAAAAAGATATCCAGAAAATTAAAAACTCCATTGAAAGCTGGCAAAATCACTTGAAAGAAACTGAAAATTGACTTTCAAACCTTGAAGACAGGTTTGCAGCTTGTGATTGCAAAAGGAAAGATCGCTTAAAAATAACAAGGTCTCAGGAAGTAACAATTCAACAGCTGCTACACAACTCAAAGAAGCATAACTTAAGAATTAAAAATGTGAGTTGAAAAGCAGGGGTCAAGACAAATGACATCATCAGTACTTCATTTACAGGAATAATTTCTGAGAACTTCCCAAGCATGGAAATAGAAAGCGACATTCAAATAAGTGAGGCATATAGAACTCCAGCTAGCCATAACCAAAACAAATCTACACCCAGACATGTAATAATCAAGATCCCAGAAATTCAACTCAAGAATAGAATATTAAAAGCTGTTAGAGAAAAGAAACAGATCACCTATAAAGGAAAACCCATCAGAATCACGGCAGACATCTCAACACAAACCATCAAGTCAAGAAGAGGCTGGAGTGAAGTATTGCAAGTCCTGAAACAAAACAACTTCCAGCCCAGACTGATGTACCCTGCCAAACTTTCTTTCAAAATTAATGGAGAAACAAGATACTTCCATGACAAAGAACAACTCAAGGAATTGATGACCACCAAACCAACCCTACAAATAATACTAAAGGACATTCTATAGAGAGAGAAAAAGGACCACGGTCTCAGGAACAACGGCAGAGGGGGACCATCAAGTGGGGCCAGTCGATTGAATGGAGAGGAAAAATAGGGAGCCAATGGCAGGAAGATAGCATGGCAAAGACGGTGCAGTGCAAGAGCGCCTCAAGGCACCAATAGAAAGAAACACAGGCAGAGAGGATCAGGAGACAGGGTCCATCAATATGCTCTATTCAAGAAACACATTTAACTAGAAAGAAGGTTCATAGACTGAAAGTCAAAGGAGAGAGAACAATGCCCTATGTGACAGGGAGCCAGAAAAAAAGTAGGAGTATCCTGCCCATTAATTGCAGAATGGATAAGAAAGACATAGTATTTTATGTGGTGGAAACCTACTCAGCTATAAAGGAAGATAATCTCAAGGCTCTGGTAGGTGGATAGAGGCAACTGGTGATTCATGCTCATGGATGAAATGGTTGAGAGTCACATGGGTGAACCTCGTGTTGTCTCCCTAGTATAATAAACTAAAGGAGTTTGTGAGATCCAAAATGACCAATACATATTGGGAAAGTCAAAGGGGAGGAATTATCTAAAAAGGGAAGGAAGTGGCCACTGTTAATCTATTATCATGGTTTGAAACTCCTATTATCTTCATTGTTCGGATTAGTTTTGTTTTATTCTGATTTGTTTGATTTTATTATACTTGATGGCATGGACAGCTATTTTAAAGATAACAAAATATATAATTGCAGCCATTGAGGATGTCCAATTATCTTGTTTAGAAACCCTGTATTGCTTTCATTGTTTTGTTTTGATTGATTTTACTCTATTCTCTGTTGTTTGATTGTAATATGTCTGAAGATGTAGGCAACTATTCTGAAGATGACAAACATTATGGTAGCCACTGCTGTTTTACTAATATCTCGAAGTTCTCTATTGCTTACTTTGTTCTGCTTTGTTTGTTTTGTTTTGTTTTTGTTTTTTTTACTGGTTTTATTTTGTTTGATTTTACTCATCCCTGATGGTATGGGCAGATATATTACAGATAACAGGAGGCATTATGATAGCCATTATCGATTGCTTTTTACCCTGTTTAGAAGTCATGTACCATGTTCATTGTTTTATTGTGGTTGACTGTACTCTGTTTTACTTTGTTTGGTTGTATTCTTTTCAAAAAAAAAAAAAAGATCTAATGTCCACTCTAGTAAATGTGTTAAGCAGGAAGCTACATAATCATTTTTGGGGGTCAGGGCCACATCTGTGTTCACTATTGTAGATATAATGCCTAGTATAAATCATGGTGGGTGTCAGCCATTCAGTAAATACGTGTGCTGAGCAAAGTCATGCTTAGGAGTGCAAGTTTGGTGGAGCGAGAGGGGTCACATGTGCTTGTAGTTTACCATGGAAGAATATCCAGGCGGAGGAACTGGCAGATGGCATAGAGATGTGAGAGAGCACATAAGTTGCTCTGTAAACTGAAAATAGTTTAGTTTTGCTGGAGTGTAGGATTCATAGGCGTGAGTATTGAAAGATCACACAAAGAGAGATAACTTGGTCAGTGAGTACTGTACTGAGTTTACATTTTACGCAAAAGTAATATTTCCCCCCCTAAATTACCAGAAGTCAGATTTCCTAATGCCCAGGCTGATACTCTTTATTAGATGATGCATGTAATACCCAAAAGGTATCATCAGGTCTTGGGTTCTGTACCTCTTAGTAATAACTGGATGGTCAAAATGCTTTATGTTCTTGGTGAACTTTCTGTCTTTTGGGAAGAAAGAATACAGTATAGGATATTTTCTTGGAAGTAAAGAATGGTTTAAACTTTTGGAACAAGTAAATTGGTGTGTCTGAATTCTAGTTTCCAAGAATGATACCAGGGATATAAAACAGATATTCAGTACATGAGTAATTAAAAAAGAAAAAAAAAAACAAACCTCAAAACAGAAGTCTACTTTTGTATATGCTATCTCCGACTCCAGTACTGAGGTTGAGTCTAAGGCCTGACATGTGATAAGTGAGTGCCTCACTACTGAACTACATCCCCTAAACTCTTCTAAAATTTTTTAAAATTATAGACAGGGTCTTGCTAAATTGCCCAGGAGGGCTTGAATTTGTAATCTTCCTGCCTCAGACTGCAAGTAGCTGGGATTATAGGTGTGTATCACTGTGTCTGGCTGCATATGCTCTTGTAACAGGCATTGTATTTGCTTCTGAAACATGATAGCTAAATGAGAAGTGGTCCTTTTCATAGCTTCTTCAGTTATGTGAGGGAAAGAGAGTAGTAAGTCCTTGATTATAGTACGGTGGAATGAATCCTGTGCTGGAGGCATATCTACCCAGGGTAGTGCACCCACATCAATCTTCAATGGGAGAGGGGTTGTGGAAGGCTTCCTGGTAACAGTTGAAGTTTGAAGGGCTAGGAGAAAAGAGCCTTCTAGGCAGAAGAACAACGGTAAGTTAAGGTGTGGTTAAGCAGTAGCAGGTGGGGCTGTGGGGAAAAAGGAACCCTTCTCTGTTGTTGGTGGCAGTGTGGACTGATGCAACCACTGTGGAAATCAGTATGGAGATTCCTCTTAAAACTGGGATTAGAGGTTCCATTCAACCCAGCTATTCTCCTTCTGGGTATTTTCCCAGAAGAATTGAAGACTTCACGGCACAGCGATATATGTGCACCCATGTTTATAGCAGCACAATTTGTAATAGCTAAATCATGGGAACAACCAAAGTGCCCATTGACTGAGGAATGGATAAAGAAGATGTATTTTTATATAATGGAATACTACTCAGCCATAAAGAATGATAAACTCAGAGCTTTTATAGGTAAATGGATGCAACTAGAAACCATACTCATAAGTGGAATAAATCAGACTTGCATGTGTAAACACCATATTGTCTCACTAGTGTTAAGATACTGAATGAGTAAAGAAGATCCAAAAGTTATAATACATATAGTAAAAGGGAAAGAAAGTGCCCAAAGGGAAATTATATTGTTTGATCAATCTTGCATGCCTGTATCTGGTAGCCTAAGCAGTTACTCTGAGGATAACAATATGCAATATAACAACCATTGTTAAGTTCCTGTCATCTTTTTTTTTTTTTTTTTTGTGGCATCGGTGATTGAACTCATGACCTTGCACTTGTCAGGCAGGCCCTTAGGCCACTGAGCTAAATCCCCAACCAAGTTCCTAGCATCTTGTTTTGAGATCCTTTATCACCATTGTTTGTTGTTGTTGTTATCATCATTGTCATTTTGCTTTTGTTGTTTTTTAATTGTTTGCCTCTTGATTTTTCTGTTTTCTTTTTAAAATAAAAAAATAAAAAATGAATTGAATCCAGTAAAAAAACATGTAGCAGGACACAAAGAAGAGTTAATTATGATCTTACTATAGAAAGGGAACGAGGAGGGTTTGGAAATGAGGTAGGACATTAGTGGTGTGGTTCTGGGATGTATGTGTGTCTTTCTCTGTTTGTCTGTGTGTCTTGTTTTCATGTTTATTTGTGTGTATGTCTGCCAGCAAAATCCTGTCTATCTAAGCTCTTAGGATGGATGGGGATGAAACATATCAGGAGTAAATAAAAGCATAGAATGTATGCTTTGTGCAGAATAGAGAACAGAGTTGGAAAGCTACTATAATGCAAAGGAATCCTACTATCCTCAAGTAAGGGAAGCTATTAAGGACTGAAGCAAGAGGCATAATTCATTTTAGGAAAGGTTATTCTGGTACTGTTGAGGAAGTCGAATTGATGGGCACATCGTAATAAGAGACTAGTTTGGAGATTGTTGCAACAATATAAGTTGAACTAAGTCCATGATCGTGGGGTTGGAGAAGAAAGGTGAATGCCACATTGACTGGAGTGATCAGTGAGGTGGAAGAGCTGAAGACAAACTAGATTAGGTGATAGATTGTGGTTAAGGGCATGATTTCAGGGGTCATTCATATCTGAACTTGGTTTTCTCTTGGCTAAGTCAGTACTTGTATGACTTTGGAAAATTAGGTATCTCTTCTAAATAAATATGAACTCTCTGAAATGCATAGCAGGAATAATTCCTTGAGAGGTGATCTTTGAAGACCTGGTATTCCCTTATCTTAGCCCAGAACACAGCAGATGGACAGAGTTGAGAGGAAATCCTACAGTTTAATGGCATAAGGGGATGTATTCATAGCAAAGGAGCATATGTAAAGTACAATAGAAAGGGCCTAAGGTTTGTATTGGTAGTATTGGTGGTCTATAGCAGGCACCAGCAAAGTACAGGTCATGGGCCAAATCCGCTTTTGTAAATACCTTTTTATTGGAACAGAGTCACACTGAATTGTGTATATGTATGTTACATACAGTTACTTTTGTGCTATAGTGGTAAACAGTAGTTGCAAAAGGGACCATATATCCCTTAAATAATTATTATCTGGCCTTCACAGAAGAAATTTGCTGATTTCTAGCCTGTAGGAATATTCTAGTGGAAGGGTCCGTTGTACAGGTAGACTTATACTGTTCAGTTCAAAAAGAAGTATGGGCTAGAAGTTAAAATTTGGTAATCCTCAGCAGACAAATAACAGCTGCAGCTGTGGGGGGTCGTAGAGGTTCCTCAAAAATAGTATAGAGTAGTGGTAGTGAGCATAGGGCATGCATGCCTCAGCCAGCTGTTTGTTATCATTGAAAGCTCTAAAAGGTTCACCATCGATGGTGCAGAGAAAAGAGAAAAAGACATTCAGAGAGCATTTGCCATGGGCAGGTGTTGGAGAAGGAGAGGGAGAAACCATAGAATAATGGACTTTTGGCATTCTTGGTTGTTGGTGTACGGTTTTCTTTAGATGTTTACCATGAGGTTGCTGTCATATATACAGGTTTCTGAGTCATGCAGTATGGCAAGTTTGTGTAAATGAAATATTTCTTTCCTTGAAAGAAACATTTATTTATGATCTTTATTGGTTAAACAGTTTCAAACAAATCCAGAACAGGTTTTCACACTTTGAACCTTTAGTGCAAAAACACTATGCCATGTGGGAAATAAAATACTTATCTAGTGAAGTTCTCTCTTGATGGGTTTAAGTGTTAGGATGATCAGGCAGAAGATGACATAAGTGACAGAAATCTGCTCAAAAAAGAACACGAATTTCCACCTCATTTAAAGGTTTTTCACAAGATAAATGTACTTAAGCAATTTAGAGTATCAAAACAAAACACCCAAGAACCATCTGTTTCTTTAAATGAAAAAAAAACCCAAAAAACTAATTTATACTCTCTTGGTCTTTTTGAGACAGAGTTTCACTATATAGGTTAGACTGAACTTGAACCCACTTTGTAACCCAGGCTGGCCTCGAACTCACAGCAATTCTCCTGCCTCAGCCTTCCTGAGTGCTGGGATTATGGGCATGCACCACCACACCTGATGACATTTATACTCTTTAAAAGAATTCCAGCAATTTAAAATATGTTCCATTCCCCTTTATAAATTTAGGCGCTCTTTTGCACTGTATGCTTTTATTCATGCAACAGTGGGGGGACTGGGCCTGAGGCTCTACACAGACCTGAGAAATGGTGTAGTCCCTCATTCTGATCAAGAACAAGGGAATGCATATCTTGTCAATCTCAGAAGTACTGATTACTGTCTCACCAGTTGATTTGTAAGTAATGTGGCAAGAATGATGGCTCCAAATGAGTTTGTTGAATATCCATTGGCTGCTGGAACACAGCTGTAATCCCATATGAAAACTGTGCTCCGCTTTTTGAATGGGAGCATGATGAAAATATCTGTATTTGTAATCAGGTGGTTTTTCTTTTTTCTTTTCAGTTATTATGGCAAATACTTTGGTCTGATTGTTTGTATCTTGTGACAAACAATAATGACCCAGTAGAATTGCATCAGTTCTGGTATTCCTACTTCTTAAGCAGGCAACAATGGACTGAGGCTCCTTAGGGGTTGTCAACATCATCTCAGAGCCTTTGGCAAAGAATCTTTTGTACCTGTAATATTCCATTTGGTGCCATACTCTGTAGAAACCATCAAGAGACTCTTCCCCTTGATAAATATATTTGGTTTTACTGATACAGACTCCATGAAACTGAACACAAGGCCCTTCTAAAAACATCTCTTAGCCAGGCGTGGTGGCTCACGCCTGTAATCCCAGCACTCGGGAGGCTGAGACAGGTGGATCGTTGTGAGTTCGAGACCAGCCTGGGCTACAAAGTGAGCTCAAGGCCAGCCTGAATGGCATAGTGAGACCCTGTCTCAAAAACAGGGCTGGGGATCTAGCTCAGCGGTCTAAGTGCCTTCCTGGCAAGCGCAAGGTCATGAGTTCAATCCCCAGTGCCGCAAAAAAAAAAAAAAATAAAAAAAAAATAAAAACATCTCTTTCCAGGAAGAGTATGGAACAAGTTTAACAGCATCTGCCCCATGCTTTCAAGCAGGCCAGACAGTGCTGTTATGTGAGTCTGACTCTTCTCAAACTCAGGCTGACACAGTTTGAGCACAGACTTCTAAAATGTGAGCTGCTGCTGGAAATAGGACAAGAGATCTGCCATCTTGCTATCATTATCATCTTCAGTGATGGTTCTAATACCATCACCTTCTAGGGGCCAGATATAAGTAATCTTGAACTCTATATTAGGTACAAGTTAGTCCTATGATAAAACTTGATGGCTTCATAAAGAGCTCCTTTTTGTTCTTCTTTTAGGAAGGATTCTTGAGCAAACTCCCGCCCCCCCAGTTCTTGTTTTTCTTTGCCATGTTCTGCTCCTTTCAGCAGAAAGCCTCTTGCTGCTTTGCAAAGTCAAATGTCTACAGTGCTAGTGCCCACACCTGAGGCAAGTTCAAACATCCACTGAGCTGGGAAAATTTGAAGTTGTGCCTACAGGTCTGTTTCAGCAGGACTTTCATTCTCATCTTCTCCTGCTCTGGCAGTATCTGAATAACAGTCTTCCTCAGCTTTTGCCATGCTGGTAGGCTGGCAGGCCAACTGGCTGATTGGTGGTCTTGCCCTATCCTTGGCACTGCTCCTCAGGTAGGGCACAGTGTCCTCTGTCTGTTTCCTGCTGTCTTCTGCAGTGGGGCTGAACTGAGTTCTCAGTCAGAGAAGGGCACCAATTAGTGGCAGTAACTGTGGGCCCTGCTGATGGCAGCCATCTTCCTGGGGCTGGGGGCCATGGAGGCCAAGCTGAGGCAGCTGGAGCTGGAGACAGGACTTTAAATGAAAATTTGAAATCACATATATTTTTCAGTTTAAAGATACTACTTGGTAAATTAGAAAAGAGCAAGAGGTTTTCCTGAACAACAGAATAGTTGGGTTGTGAAGTTAAAAGAATAAGACTGTTTTGCCGCTTTTCACCTAAAATTTCCTTACTGAGCTTTTATGTTTGCCTTTAAAATAATGCCAGGTACTTTTTGTCAGGTGAGCACTTTTTGTTGGATATTAAACTGTGAGACTGTATTTGGATATTAAATTTTTTGTTAGATATAAACTATGAGACCATGCCTTAGTTTTTTAGGTGTGAGGCAAGTGTTGAACCATACCCCACAGACCTCACAAGTAGAATTTAAAAAGATCTTTCAGTGAGCATGCACCTATCTTTTTGAGAAGCTAACCCAGAACTATAAATATGTAGATTATATATAAAAATCATTTCTGAGGGGAATAGGGCACTCTTGATTCTTCTTGTATTTAAAAAAATGCATGGGTGTAATGACATTTAATGTAAGAAAATTGCTAGCCTTACTTCCTTTCCTTGAAACATCATCATTTTAACTTCTGTAACAGTATTTTCTGGTTTTTGTTATAGTTTTACTCCCTATTATGTATCTCTTATGTTAGGATTAACTTTTGCTTAGCTTTAAACTATAACAATGGGATCATACTGTATTTTGTGATGATTAATCTATGATGAAGGTGACATTAGAACAACAGAGGAGGGACAACTTTTCAATAAATAGTGCTGGGCCTTTTGGGTATCTGTCTGGAAAAAAAATGTAATAATTGCTTCCACGGAATAAGCAAAATCCTATTCCAACTGGATTTCTAAAGGAAATGTAAAGGATCAAAAAGAGTGGTATAGTGGTGATGCTCAATGAAATTCGTGAGCCATAAATGATTTAAAATTTTATAGAAGTAGTATTTAAAGATAAAAATTAGGTATTTCTAATAATTAGCTTGATAAAGACTTACAAAGTAAATAAATGAGGCAGAATGTGGGGGATGAGAACAAGAAGCTAAGATCTTCTGTGAGTCAGTGCCATGTGTGGGCTAACTGGGGGAGAGCCAGATGCCAACCCTCTCCTGTGAGTCGGCGCCATTTGTACACTGTGGGAGAGGAGAACAAGAAGTCAACAAGAAGCTAAGACATCCTGTGATTTGGTGCCATTCGTGGGCTGATGGGGGATGAGCCAGACACCAGCCTCTTGCAGCTCGCGGGCTGGGAGACAAGAAGAACCAAACCCCCATCCCTACCCCACCCCTGTAAGCAGTTGGCTGATTTGGAGAAACACAGGCTATGATGATAGCTAATGAGGTCAAATACAATTTAATGCTTGTAGTATTTAGTGTTTCACAGACTTTGCAGGCCTAAGGCCAGTAGTCTAATCATCTATTAAGAGGATAATAATACACAGTGTAGCACATATGGGGGATCTCCTTCTGAAGGCAGTAGCCATTGTTAATTCCCTGTTGTCTTGTTTCAAGGTCCTGTATCATTCTCATTGTTTGGTTGGGTGTTAGTCTGTTTTATCTTGTTTGATTTTATTATATCTGATGGCATGGGCAGCTGTTTCAAGGATAACAGGATATATTATGGTAGCCATATTGCATTCATTGTTTTCTTTTTATTGGTTCTATTGTTTTGTTTGATTTTGCTGTGTCTGGGGGTATGGCGGTGGAGGTGAAGGGATGTGGGGATTGAGATGTATTATTTATGGTACATGTACCAATTCCCCACAGTAAATGTAATCATTTTGTACTGAAAACATGTATTAGTAAAAATAAAAAAATGAGAAGAAACAGATGAAGTTAGTAAGAATAATGTATTTTACCAAATAATGGCCAAAATATAGTTTAATATGATATCAGTATAAGATTTTTGCATGCTTTTTCTAAGGGTGGTTTAAAGATTTTCAGTTCAATGTGTATTTTACACTGACATCTCAGTTTGAACTAGATATATGTGAAGTGCTCTTGTGTTTGACTGGTGGTTTCTATGTTGGATAGCACAGTTTTAGAGGATAATGATGAATAATATCTTCAAATGTGTGGAACAGTGATGACTTTTGGAGCTTTTAATGATATAAACAGTCTGCTACAGCATGCGTGCCCTGAGTTCGCCACCACTGGTCTAGAAACAATAAATCATAAAATAAAAAATGATGTATTATGCTACATTAAAGATAGAATGTTACATTTTTCAAAAGACATTACTATGAGAATTAAAGGCAAACTATAGTGGGAGAATATATTGACAACTTACAGTTCCAAGAGGGTTTGTATCAAAAATATGTCACTATCAATAAGAAAGGCAGTTAGCCAGTAGAAGAGTGATTGGGAGATTAAAGAGCCACACCATAAAAGGAAGATGAATAAAATCTATTACCATGTGGGTTTGTCATTTTCTTCTTGTGATTTTTCTGTCTCTTACTGTCTCTCTCTCTCTGTTGCTGCATAGTATACATTTAGATTTGTATCTTGTTGAGCTAAACCTTTATCATGAATAAATGTCTTTTTGTCTCTGAAAATGTTTTCTTGTAGAATCTATTTTGTTGACTATTAATATAGTGGTGGCAGTTTTTATTCTGATAGCCTATCTTTCCCCTTTTTAAAAAATTGAGTTTATTGGCACATTAGGTATGCATAATGATCACGCTCATTATAGGAAATTTATGCCTGTATGTGATATAACTTCCACAGTAGTTGTACCAGTCTACACTCCCACCAACAGTGGAGAAAGGTTCCTTTATCTCCAGAGCCCTGCCAGGATTTTTTATTGGTTGATTTCTTAAAAATAGCTATTTGTTTCTTGGGTGTGATAGAATCTCAGTGTTGTTATAATTTGCTTTTCTTGAGTGACCAATGTTGAACTTTTTTTATATATTTAATAGTTTCTACTTCTTCATCTGAGAAGTGTGTATTCATCTCAGATGCCCATTTTTAAATTGGGCTTTTAAATTTGAGGGTCTGATTTTTTTGAGTTCTTTATATATTCTAGATACTAGTCTTTTGGGGAACAACTTGCAAAAATTTTTTCCCACACTGTGGGTTGTCTCTTCACTCTGTTGGCAGTTTTTTTTTTGCTGTGCAGAAACTATTTAATAAGATGAGTTCCCAGTTGATTCTGTGTGATAGTTCCTGTGCAATTGGGGTTTTTTGTTCATAAAATCTTGGCCTACACCAGTGTCTTCAAGGGTTCTACCTATTCTATCTTCCAGGAGATTTAGTGTTTCTGTTTTAATATTTAGATCTTTGGTCTGTTTTGATTTTAGTTTACTGCGTGGTATAAGATAAGGGTATATAGATTTAATCTTTGGCATATGGAAAGCTAATTTTTTCAGCACCATTTATTAGAGGCTTTCTTCCAGCAAGGATGTTTGGGTCCTTTGTCAAAGAACAGGTGACTGTGTTTGCAATTGTTTCTGCATCTTCTAATCTGTTCCTTCAATCCATAGTTTTGTTGTTGTTGTTGTTTTTGCCAATACCATGCTGTGTTTATCACAGTGGCTTTGTGGTATAATTCAGGTCAGGGATTGTGATGCCCCCTGTCTTGCCTTTGTTGCCCAGGTCTCTTCTGGTTCCAAATGAATTTTAGGATTGTTTTCTCTAATTCTGTGAGATATGCTGTTGGAATTTCAATTGGAATTGCATTAAATCTGTTTAGCAATTTTGGAAGTATGGCCATGATATCTTTCCATTTTCTGATGTTTTCTTTAATCTCCTTTTCATTAGTACTATAATTTTCAATGTAGAAGTCTTTATTTCCCTTGTTAGATTGATTCATACATATTTCATTTGGGTGCTATTGTGGAAGGTTTTTCTCTCAGTGAGTTGTTATTCATGCACAAGAAAGCTTTTGATTTATGAGTGTTGATTTTCTATCTGGCTATGCTACAGAATTTGATTATTAAATCTAGAAGTCTTTTGGCAGGGTCTTCTATGTAGAGTATTATATTGTCTGCAAATAATGATAATATAACTGCTTCCTTTTGTGTCCTTATTTTTATTTCTTTCTCTTGTCTAATTGCTCTGGCTAAAGTTTCCAGAATTATATTGAATAAGGGTGGTTACAGTGGACATCCTTGTCTTACTCCTGATTTTACAGGGAAAGCTTTTAGTTTTTGTCCATTTAGTGTGATGTTGGCTGTTGGTTTGTCATAGATGACTTTTGTCAGATTGAGATAAAGACTGTCTTCCAGTTTTCTGTAAGATTTTTATTATGATTGAATGTTGGACTTTGTCAGATGCTTTTTCCGCATCTGTGGAGATTATCATATGGCTTTTTTCCTTGGCTCTGTTAATATGGTGTATTACATACATTGGTTTGTGTATGTTGAACCATCCCAGCATCCTTGAGTTGAGTCCTACTTGGTTATGGTGTATAATCTTCTTGATGATTTGGTGCATTGTTTGCTAGTATCTTATTGAGGATATTGCATATATGTTCATTACAGAGATAGGCCTGTAGTCTAGTCTAGTCTAGTCTAGTCTTGTCTTGTCTTGTCTTGTCTTGTCTTCTCTCTTCTCTCTTCTCTCTTCTCTCTTCTCTCTTCTCTCTTCTCTCTTCTCTCTTCTCTTCTCTCTTCTCTCTTCTCTCTTCTCTCTTCTCTCTTCTCTCTTCTCTCTTCTCTCTTCTCTCTTCTCTCTTCTCTCTTCTCTCTTCTCTTCTCTTCTCTTCTCTTCTCTTTTCTTTTCTTTTCTTTTCTTTTCTTTTCTTTTCTTTTCTTTTCTTTTCTTAGATCTTTCTCTGGTTTTGGTATCAGGTAATGCTTATTTCCAAGAATGAATTTGGGAGCATTACATCCCTTTCAGTTTCACTAAGGAGTTTGAGAAGTAGCAATATTAGATCTTCTCTGAATTTCTTGTAGAATTCAGCAGTGAATCTGTTAGGGCCTAGACTTTTCTTTGTTGGTAGGTTTTTAATTACATCTTCAATTTCACTGACTGATACTAGTTTATTTAGAATTTTTATGTCTTTTTGATTCAACTTTGGTGATTCATATATATCTAGGAATCTGTCCATTTCTCCTGCATTTTCCATCTTACTAGAATACAAGTTCTTAAAACAGATATAGATGATCTTTGGATTTCTGCAACATGTGTTGTGATTTCGCCCTTTTCATTCCTAATTGCATGGATTTGAGTTTTGTTTTTTTTTTTTAACTTTTTTTGTTAAGGTTGGTTATCGGGAATTTGTCCCACAGTGCATGTTATTGTTGACCCTGCAGTGGGTTCCATTCTCCTGCCCAGATGACAGAGCACAACAGGAAAGGAAAGGAAGCAACAGACAGAAGTAGAGGGGTATATAGCAAGTATCTGGGACCACCAGTTGTTCTCCAGGAACAGAAAGCTTCTAGGCACCCAGACCTTTAGTATTACTTTTGAGTAAAGAACAATGAGTGAAGGGCAGTGGGTGTTTCCAGGAACAGTTACGGCAACTAGACTAAGGTGAGCTAGGAAGATCAAAACATTCCTGCCAGAACAAGGACAAGGAAGAGTTTCCCCAGCTGCCTTATCCTCTTTAGCAGGTCTTATCTTGCCTGTCAGTGCAATAGCAGCTTCTGTCTGTGACCAGAAAAGAGCTGGGAGTTTCCGTGTTCCAATCTGACCAAAAAAAAGCAGAACAAGGACAAGCTTGAATGTCCCCTACACTCATTTTATAACACGTGCTCCCCAACAGTTGATTTAGAATTTATTGATTTTATTTAATCTTTCAAAGAACAAGTTTTTTGATTCACTGATTCTTGTATTGTTTTTTCTCTTTCTCCATTGCATTGATTTTTGCTCTGATGTTAATACTTTTCTCCTGGGCTTGACTTGCTCTTTTTTTTAAAGGCTTGAGGTTTGACATTAAGTTGTTTATTTGAGCTTACTTTATTTTCCTGACATGGGTGTCCACCACTATAAATTTCCCTTGTAGGATTGCTCTCATTGTGTCCCATAAATTCCAGTATGTTTTATTGGCATTATTAATTGCAGAAACTGTCTGATTTCTTCTTTAATGTCATCTGTGACTCATTGATTATTCAGGAGGATGTTATTTAATTTCCATGTGTTTATGAATTTCTTATACTTCCTGTTGCTATTGATTTCTAATTTCATTGCACCGTGATCTGATAATATGCATAGGATAATTTCAATTCCTTTACATTTACTTAAGCCTGTTCTATGAGGTTCATTCTAATGTGGTCTGTTTTGGAGAATGTCCCATGTATGTGCAGCTGAGAAGAATGTGCATTTTGATGTTGTGCGGTAGAATACTGTGTAGACATTTACTCAGTCCATATGTTCAAAAGTTTGGTTAAGTTCTAATATTTCATTGTTGACTTTTTGTCTAGTTGACCTGTTTGTGACAGTGGGGTATTGAGGTCTCCCATTACAGTTGTATTAGTGCTTATTTGATTTGTCATGTCCATTAATGTTTTATATAGTTAGATGCACTGGTATTTGGTGGATATACATTTAAGATTATGTCTTCTTCCTCTTGGATTATTCCCTTTACAAGGATGTAGTGACCTTCTTTGTCTCTCTTAATCACTTTTGGCTTAAAATCTACTTTGTCTGCAAATAGAATAGCTACCCCTGCTTTTTTCTAGTTTCCTGTTATATGGAGTATTGTTTTCCATCCTTTGACTTTGTCTTTGAGTGTCTTTTTAAATTCAGTGTGTTTCTTGTATGCAGCATATTGTCGGATCTTGCCTCTTGATCCATTCTGCCAGTCTGCTTCTTTTGATTGGTAAATCGAGACTATTAATGTTGATGGGTATAACTGATATGTATTGGCTTGTACTTGTAATGTTGGCTCCCTTTCTTCCCTGCTCTGTTTGTTTGCCTTGTCTGATTGCTTTGTTCTTTTGGGGTTCATGGAGTTGTAATCCTTGTTATTTCTTTCTAGAATATCCTTCAGAACATTTTGGAGTGCTAGTTTGTTGTTCATGAATTTCCTGCGGTATTCTTTGTCATGGAAGTATCTTATTTCACCATCGATTTTGAAAGATAGTTATGTGGGGTACATCAATCTGAGTACATCTCTTAGGGCTTGAAATACTTTACTCCAAGCTCTCCTTGATTCGAGATTTGTGTTGAGAAGTGTACTGCAATTCTGATGGGTTTTCCTTCATAGGTGATTTGTTCTTTTTTCTAACAGCTTTTAATACCCTGTTGTTGTGTTGTATGTCTGAAATCACTTTTTTGGGGTGGGGGGGATACCAGGAATTGAACTCAGGGCCTCATGCTTGCCAGGCAGGCACTGTGCCACAGAGCTACATCCCTGGTTCAAATGTCTGGAATACCTTGAGTATTATATACCTTGGAGTAGATTTGTTTGGATCATGTCTAATTGGAGTTCTATATACCTCACTTATCTGTGTGTCAAATTCTTTTTCCCTGCTGGTGATCTTTTCTGCCATGATGTCTGTGAACAGGTTTTTAAAGTCATTTTTGCTGTCTCCTGCTTTTTCTTGGATTCCAATGTATTGTATGATGTGGTTCTTTGCATCATCCAGCAGTTGCTGGATTTATTTCTTGTAGTCTCTTACTGTATTTAAGAAATCTTTCTTTTCATCATTGCTAAGTACAATCTTGTCTTACATATCTGAGATTCTGTACTCACATCTGTTTATTCTGCTACATATATTTTCAATGGAACTTTTATTTTATTTTATTTTATTTTTTAGGAGCAGGATATATTTATTGAGAGAGAGAGAAAGCTTCTGTCTGAGAGAGAGAGACAGAAGGGGTTGCCAAAGATTCTGGCTTTTCTAGGGATTTTTATAGGGTAAAGCCACGAGGTGAGATGGATCCAAGTTGGGAAAAACCTGGGAACTCGCAAGGGTGGGACATGAGGTGGGACAGAACTATGGTTAACCAATAAGATTAATTGTTCAGGTAAAATTGACCAAATCAGGGACAAATGGGGAAGTGAGTCACGTAGCAAGCTAGCATTCTTAAGGATCAGTGACTCTTCCTATAGGGGATTGGGATAGTCAAGGTAATCCATACCTGTTTAGAACGTTAATCCCTGATGTTTCTACTTAGGGTATGGTTGTATTTGTTTTGCCTTGTCTTGAGATCTGGCTTATACTGGGAGGTGTCTGTCTCCTTCAGAGTCACAAGACATCTGGTCCTCTGTGTCCACTTTCTCTAGGGCCTGGCTTATCTGACTGCCTATAATATTTCTAACTAACTCAACTGCTTGTAGCAGTCCTCCCTCTGAAGAAGTATCCCGAACTGCCATGAGGGAGAAATGGACGATGACCGATCTGGCTTCTTCAGGCTGAAAGGGGTCATAGTTGTTGATTGGCAGTCAGAGATATTCTACAGAGGGTCTATCTAAAGGTCCTTGATAGACACCAGACAGTTTCATCTTGGATGGGTGTACAGCTCTAAGTCTGGAGAAGACAAAACCAAAGAAACAATTAAGTATGCATGGCCCAAATAATAGAATCAACAAAATAATTATGAGTATAGTTAAAAAAGATTTCCACTAAGAGGAGCTGGTAATTGCTTCCCATAAGGAGGAAAAGGATAGGGTTCAGGGAATTTTAGAATCTGACATGTCATTAATTTGTTGTCTAATATCTTGAACAGCTATTGAGATGTTAGCAGAAGGATCAGGAATGTACACACAGCAATCAGTTTTTACAATTGCACAAGTACCTCCTGTGCTGTTGGAATGTCTAATATCATCTGAAGTTTGGAGAAGTACCTGTCTCATTAATTTTACCTTTTTATTTAGGAGAGAGAGACCAGCTGCAGTGTTACTAATCCTCTCTTAACTTCAGGTCTTAAAGGATATTGCCTTTGGTGAGGAAAAATAGTAGAATTTCTGAGATGTATCTGTACTGGAGCAGCTCTTACTGTCCTACCTGTTTTATCTGTAATTGTCCATGCTTAAGGATTTATTTCTGTCTCCATGAGGGGAAGACAGCGTACTTGAAGAGGGTGCATATATATT